>JAHXMU010000129.1:4090583-4110462 GCA_019455685.1 Philornis downsi | reverse complement strand
ATATATATATATATATATATATTACTTATTTTAAAAAATTTCACAAGACGTGAAAAAGATAGGCGGAATTCCCACCTTTTTTTGTATTGGTTACCAACACTGAAATCGGACAACTAATGTCTTTCTTATTATATATTACGATGGAAAAATGTAAATAATTTTATAGTTATAATATATATTTGTGGAAAGAATATATTTGAGATTCGTCCTTAGCCCCACTAATTTTGAAACTAAAAATTCAGTGTTGGAAACTAGCAAAAAAATTTCATTCGCGAAAAAACAATAATACCTCGTGGAATATTTTACGACAATTTGTTATATATGGAAAATTATACGAAAAGTCAGCATAGTACATTATTCTGATTACAGTGTATAGTATAGTACTTCGTTTCAAAATTCAAGGATTGGCATGTTACATTATACCGATTACCGTGTTGGAAACCAAAAATAAATTTTCCTCGCGAAAAAAACATAACCTTATCTGGTGGAAAAATGAATCGTAAAATTTAATTCAAAATTTCATTTTTCATACAGCATAGTAAATTATCCCGCTTATAGTATTGGAAACGAAAAAAAAATTAATAATCCTCGCGAAAAGACATAGTATTGTCTGGTAAAAAAATTTTATTTCAAATTTGACGACCATTTTTTATATATGGGATTTCACCGTCAAAAGTCAGCATTGTAAATAATTCCGATTACCGTATTGGAAACCAAAATAAAATTTTCCTCGCGAAAAACATAGCATTTTCTGGTGGAAAAATTAAACTTCAAATTTCACGACTATTTTGTAAATGTGGAATTTCGCCGCGGAAAGTCAGCATAGTAAATTATTTTGTTTTCAGTGTTGGAAGCCAACCAAAAAAAAAAAAAAAAATATAAATCATTTGCGAAAAAATATATTATTGTCTAATGGAAACATTTAGCTTCAAATTACACGATCATATTTTATGTGTGGAATTTCATCACGAAAAGTCAGCATAGTAAATTATCCCGTTTTCAGTGTTAGAAACTAACAAAAAATAAAATTCATTTGCGAAAAAACATACTATTATCTGGTGGAAAAATGTAGCTTCAAATTCCGCGATCATTTTTTGTACAGAGAATTTCACTACAAAGAGACTTTATAGCACCAGCCTTAAGACAAAATTGTGTCTAGTATCTGATTTTGCTTTGGTGACAATTTTATTTCGGTACTTAAACAGACTCTTATACTGTAAAGGTGCTTCCACTTCAAACTAATTATCATACGCCGTTCTCCATTACAATCGATCATAATCATACAACACCTTGTCCCATATTTGCCGAATGTTTATGAGAAATTTCTGTTTGATTAAAACCCATGAATTTTGTTGCTTATTGAAGTTATTCGTCTGCTATTTGATTTAAATCAGGTTATCTTCGCCGCAAAGCCAGGTGAATTTGTCACACTTTCGTACTCTCTATCTGTAGTTATCTTTCCCTCTCCCTCCTTCTCTCTCTTTCACTTTCAAAGTCAATATCATACACAAAATCAATGTATTTGCACCTATGCCCATCCAAATACTGCTAATGTCATATACAAATCGTTTCCGTTTTTGTTCCCACCACTACTACCAACACAAATATCCTTATTGTATTGCTATATATTGCCATTGACAGTCACACTAAGTACGACAACTACTAAGGCGAATTTCGCACACGCAATGATACATTGTGTAAGGATATTCTTATAGCTGCATATGTGCGTGTATGTGTTTGTGCCTTGCTTTGTGTATTAATCGCCGCACAATGTTAACTCTTAATGGGGTCAAATGACAGTTGTATGGACGAAAAGTGGAGAAGTAAAGTGAAATGAAAGAAATATAAAACAGAAACACAAAATACACCAGCGACGGGGATAAGATTGTCATAAAATTCGGAAAAAGGACATGCCATCACATTATAGAAAGAAGTAAAGAACTGTCAGAAAGGGAGAAAATTCAAGACATATGCGAGAGGGAAAGATGGAGCGAGAGAGAGAGAGAGAAGATAAAGTAAAATTTGGCGGAAATCAGATAAGAGAATATGTATTATTTATGTGTGCTGGAAAGTAGAAATAGTTGTCATGGGATGCACGTTTTATTCAAAAGAAAATATGTTCTCTCTCATGTAAAGAGATGAAGACTTATTTCTTAGAGGAATTCACAGACATCTCTCTAGCTCCGCTGTTAATATATATACGTACTGTTTCTACTCACTCTCTTTATAAAAAGTTATTGCTACTCTTCAGCTGTTCTAATTGTAGATTAAGGCGAATTGTATTTGCTGTTATGTGTGTGACAGCTTTCTGTTAAACTTAACTTAACAGATTTCCAAACACTTGTTTATTACATGTATTTAATATTCTCTTAAATGTGGCAAATGCTGTAGTTGAAATTTTTCTCATTTATATTGAAATATTCTTGGTTTAGTGGAAATAAATTGAAACGAATTGTTCGTCGCGTTGTCTAAAGGACAAAGGTTCATTAAAAAATCACAACAATGATTTTACCAAGTGACAATTTAACATTGTAGCTATTTCTGGGGCATATAAGCGTCAAACATAGTATGTTTTGTTATTAGTAATACAGTGCGATGAAATTTTTTTCTTTTTTTTTTGCTAACGATTTGAGACTGGTAGTTGATTAACTTGGAAACAAATTTTATAACACAGTTTTTTATACTCAGTTATTACCAATTTTTTTTGTAGTTTTAAAAAATGCATTGATATATATACATATATATATATATAAAGTGCATATTATATACCTTATATGGGATAATATAAATAGATTTTATAAGATGAAGTTTTTCTATAGTTTTCTACAATTGAGATTCATTCTAAGTGTACGGGAAACTACATTTGCTTTTGGCAAATACTTAAAAATTATGTTTTGTTAAGCTGCGGAATTAAAATCAATTATACGTCACTTGCGATTATGAGTCATATACGATATGTAATTCATGTATTCATTCATACGTCATATCCTTGACGGTGGTTCGTGTTAAATGTCTTAAACTGAAACCAATTTGATAATATAGAAACACCTTTGCCTTTATTTTAATTTTATTATTCGAAATTTATTAGAGTCATTAATTAACAAAAATCTATTAAAAAAATTATATTCAAACTTTTAGTTAGCAGCAAACAGCCTGGATTTTATCGAAATGCGCAATTAAAATTAATCATACATAATTAATGTCGATTACATACCACACTTGAAATTGACTGGGTCGATGAGATTGCCTAATTTTAGAGTTATAGTCCAATGAAATATTTTAAGCAGAAAAATGAGACTATATTTGGGATTGATCGGAAACCTGCATGAAATTTAATATTATCAGTAAAACTATATCGAATTCTTAAAAATCTTGTTTTGTCAAAGTATGTAAATAAAATCAAATGAAATACCGCACATATGCAATTAAAATTGATCATATGTCACATGTATACTTCACACAAAATAAAAATCAATTATGCGTTATATATTACCATACCTCATATATCTTAGCATTTACATATAATCCACAATTTTTTAAAAAAAACTTTTTGACTGGTTTTTATAAGGTATATCTTAGTAAACATTCTGCTAAAATTTCGGGTTTTTGGAATGGAAAAAATGAGTAAGTTGTAAGTAAAAATAGAAAGGATCAAACTCATTTCTACAACTAATTAAAAGAAAAGGACCGACAGGTGTAAATATTCAAAATTATAATTTATAGTCTTTCTATGTAGCGAAGTGTAATCAAAGACATTCTCTTATACTCAAAGTTATGACACAATGGTTAGTATTGTGAATATATTCGCGTCTTTGAAAAATTATGTCATCTGTATCTCTTGGACCGGTGGTCACTCTGATGTATTGCCGCATACTTTCAGTCGATTTACAAGTGTAGTAAAAATGTCTCACACCAACGTCCTTCAAGAGCAACTTCCATTCAATAAATCTAAAAATGAAATGCGTGTAAATTCATTGAGCAAGAGAATTGCCGTTGTAGGATAAATTATAAAATGTAAATGTCTAAGTTCCTTCAGATTGTTTGGTCATCAGAGTTCGAACAGTAAGTTCTATCAGAAACTATACTCAAAGAATCTGAACAGTTCTATCAGAAACTATACTCAAAGATTTCATAAATTCATATTTTGGCGAGTTGTGTAATTAAACCCAATCACGCGTCAAATGTGATCGTCCGTAATATATGTAATTAAAATCAAGGGAATGTTGTATTCATTTATAAATTACATTGCCTTATTTTCAGGTGATTACAGGTGGTTTACAAATTTTTATACTGTAGTTTAGTATCAGACGTCACACAAGCGTATGAGCATTATTATGAGCACATAATCACATCACATTACTCATACGCCAGCAATAGCCTACATTGATATATACTGATATAGAAATTCGGCTCTTTCAATTGATTTTGCTGTTATGAAAACATTTTTCTTCTTAAAAATCTGACGTTTGCTATTAAATTGCTGACTTTTTTCGCTGCAATTATTTGTATACTATCTTTAGACAATTTGAATATCAATTTAATATTTTACATTAATTTACATGATTCAACAGTTTCTGTTACTTTTCAGGTTTTATGTTATATGTCATATTTTCTGCTAAATTACCCGTTTCCTGTCAATTTGGGTAATTTCTCTTAAACCCTACAGTACCTGCTGATTTAAAAAGTATTTGCTATCCAAATAACAGCTGCGGTTTGCCAAGCAATTCCCTTAGGTTAGTTAGTACTCCTGTTAAAAAGGTAGTATTAAATTTTCCGCATATACATAGAAGAAATTTTCTTTAGTCCCACTACTTCAACAAGGGAGATCCCTTTGTTCTGTTATAACATTTTCTCTAGTGGTTTGGTCATTATTTTTGCCATCGTCGTAGTTGTTGGCCATTTAATAGCCGTGGTCTCACACGCAAGTATCCTGACACCCACAAGCCAGTCGTCCATCGAATCATTCATTCATTAACTGTCCACCTCTTTAGCAACTGATTCCATGCGTTTTTTTCTTTGTTGCCTTTCTTTTTTTATCATTTTATTTTCAATTTCTATTTCATTTCGTATTGGAATTTATAAAATGCCTTTGTATTAGTTCTTTCGCTTTCATTTGGTTTACATTTCGTCAGTGTATGATGTCATCAATATTACTGAGAACGGACAAGTGTTTCGTTGGGGAGATGCGGCGCACTGGGGGTTCTTCATTTCCATTCCTCGAGTGTTTTATACTATATGTGTGCATGATGTTTTTTTTTTTCATTTGTTTGTGTAATGCTGTCGTAATATTTCACATTTTCTTCGTTTTTTTTTTTCATTACAATAGCAACTAGAGGAATTCTATTTCAGTAACTTTAATGGGCTATATTCTATTTAAGCCAAAAACTCATATTTTCCATTGGGTTGATGACAGCCTCTTTTTTCTTTTGGCAGCGGTACAACTTAAGCACTGTTTGGAAAGTAAATTGATTTTTTTTAATATTCCAGCATATTCAGATCACTTGTGTGTTATGAGCGTGGTGGTGAGAAATATTACTCATACGCTGGCAGTCATTTTAAACAATCATACGCCATGGTTTTTACGTAGTATAGTCGAAAGCTGGCTTTATTTGTAGATGGTCGTCAAATACTTACATTTTCCGTCGAATTGGAGGGAATTTCCTTAATCTATCTATATGATGATATTGTATATAATCCAACTATAAAGTAATGTATTTCCTTTCGTCATTTATTTTGCTTCCAAAAGGAAACTTATATTTCCTTAGTAATGTTCAAGGTTCAAATATTACTTAAATGCTGGAAATTATTAAAATTGATCATACGCCAATTATGCCATTGCAATTATTAATATTAATCATACGTCTAATGCCACATATAACAAAAAGTGATGGTGTTACTAAATTGTGTTGGCCTACTGGGACCTACTGAAAAATTTCTTTCGTTAAGAATTATTTGTGATTTTTATTATATCGTTCCGAAAATAATCATTATTTTTGTTTGTTTTTTAACATCTCTCCGTAAATAACAATTATTTTTTTCATGGTTTTTATATTGCTCAGAAATAACAATTATTTTGGAATTATATTTTTCCTGTACTTTAATAACACGTACCTAAGACTTTTTGAAATTAAAACCAAAAATAAAAATCACTCAATGGGGTTTTTAAATTCAAATAAAAAACACAAATCAGTACAAGACTTTCTAGATTTCTGATGAAATATTTTATAAAAACACTTAGGGACTTTTATTTGTCTTGGCAATAAATACGAGTCTTTTGTTTTAGTAAGTATACAAACAATTCCAAGTTTACTCCAAATTAGCTACCGTAGAATTCTAGGTCACCAGAGAGAAACAACTACGAAAATGATTTGCTCATATTGACTCTCTGTGATAGAAAATCAATTTTTCACATTTTGCTGATCGTTTATGGTAATTCTTATCAGGATAAATACATTGAAACCTGTATATGGATGAAGACATCGGGTTATGGAAATTCATATTGGTAGCCCGAAAAAGAGAGGGTTGCAGCATAGCCAGCTATACGTTTTTATGCTTTTTACAACATGCCGAATAGAAACTTTGAACTTGACCTCGATCTTTAGAGTATAACTTAGTCAGGATTTTGGTGCCGAGAATCAAAATTCTTTATATGTGACATATTTGGGGTTATTTTTGGATTGGGTTAATTACTGTGCGAGATTTGAAAAGTCACGTATGTGTTCCAGTCTTTGAATAGTATCTTAACCATTTATCTAAGGAATGACCAGCCATTATTTCATCAAAATAAGATGAACGGTATAGGAGCTTAAGCGATACACACAGATAATGTATATTTGTATATCTCTGTGTTTTTCAGCCTCCTATTCCGTTCACCTTAATGTGATGAAACTATATTGTATTGATTTATTAATGATCATTTTCAGTTGATCGATTAAATTATGGGTGCCAAATTTTGTTAATACCTTAAAATGTATCTTCGGTAAAAGCAGCACTAAAGTTGCATGCAACTTGAGTGAGTATAAACCCATATCAACAAGCTACGCCGGGTTTTCTTTCGTAATTTTCTGCACGCAATTGGAGTTTTAAGTTTTCCTTCAAATACTTTAATGGCCGCGCTTTTGCAAAGGCTTTTCTATACCAAATATGATATTACGAACAGAACAAGACAAACAACGCCTTCCTATCTGCTATCTCCTAGAATGCCAAACAAGTCTTTGAAAGTCATTTATACTTCAACGGAAAAATTAAAGCCTCAGACTGATTTGTATGTATTGTGTGATAATTATAAATTAAATTTCAAAAAATCATTATAAGAAATCATTTTTCGAAAGCTGAAAAAATATAAATCAAAAATAACTCTTATGTTTGGATAGGTTCAACTCAAATAAAAAATTACTGTTACTCAAAAATAATTATTATAAATAACTTTTGTAATAAAAATCAAAGACATAAGTTTACTGGGAAATTAGATAGATAGATTTATATCGAATGTTTTAATTTATTTAAAGTATTACTACCACATTTCTTTTGCCGTGATGTTTTAAATTCAAAAATCCATCAATAACAGTTATTTTCGATTCCTGGTGGAAACCTTAAAATTGGAATTGAGTTAAAACAATTTATTTTAAACTCTTGAAAGTTCAACCGAATTATACTACCTTGAACAATCATACTGCCCTGAAGTTGTGAAAGCAATTGTAGCCATTAACATCAATTCATATTATATTTAAAAACGTTTTTGTTTCCATATTCTCTTTAATTAACATTGGAACTTAATTAAAAGAAATTACTTTTTTAATTTTATAATTTACCTTTTAAACATCCTATTCATTTAAAATCTTAAAACTGGGATTGCAATAAATATATTAGCTATGAAGCTCCGATAACCGGTTTTAACTATGGAAATTGGTTGAATCCTTAAAAGCTAAATTTAATTAAAAAACACTTCCTTAGAGTCTTGGTCAGGTACATTTTTATACATGATCTGGAGTGAACGCAACGTATTTGCAATTGCTAACTATTTGTTTACTCAAAAAACAAAAATTCCAATTTATATAATATAATGTTCAACTGCAAAATATTATTTAAGCGCTAGCAGTAATTACAATCCGAGGGAAACAGCAATTGTTAATATCAATCATACGTCAGGATTACATATATATCGCATTCAGAAACAATATTGCTCTCAGGTTCTGTCGGAATCTTCAATTTGGGATTGAATTAAAATTAATAACTAAGAAGCTATGAAAGCTGAGTTTTATTACACATAATCATAAAACCCCTAAAAGTTAAATTGAGGTAGAAAATGTTTTTTTTTTTAATTTGTTTATGTTAATTTCGTTCTCAAAGGAAACTCAAAATTTCCGTATTGTAACGTTCAGGGCTAAAATATTACTCATATGCTGTTAGAAATTAAAATCGGTGTTTCTAACGTACCAAACATATCTATCATGCAGTGAAATTAATTGATATAAATCATAAGTTTGGCTGTCGTAGCTATATTAATTGTAACTTGAATCTAATTTCTCAGACAGTGTTCTCCATTAAACTAAAAATTATTACAGAATGTTTGCGTTAAGCCGTAACTTTGCAAAAAGCTATCTTCTTTAATAAGTTCAATTTTTTTTGCATTAACATTTCCCAAGTTTTTTTTTTGTGAAGATGTATAAAATAAAAATTAGATACGTTTCTATGAAATAAATATTTCCCGGACAATCCGATAGGATACTATTTCATAAACCATAATCTTCTTACTTTCAGATAGAAAATATTGGAATCTCATATTAATATTTAAGGTAAAATTTTATTGCGGAAAAGTTTTCTGGTATCGTTCTAAAATTGATTTCCGTGGAGATTTCACTCATGCAAATGTAAATTAAAATTTATTTTCTGGCTATCCTGAAAAAAACTTTGGTTACATTCGTCGATCATTTTATACAAGAACAGCAATAATTGCTCTGAGTTTATGATGATAATTTAGATTAGGTTTATCACAAACTCATATTAATACTCTAAGCTAAAATTATGACTCATACGCTGGCTATCATATAAATTGATCATACGTCATACATTAATAATATGAGTATTATAAACATTCCATTCCAGAGCTTCAAACGATTGAGAGAGTGACAGAACCTTTTACTTATATGATGCCAGCCAGCAGTAATGAAAATCATCCATATGTCTTATAATTGTTTTGTTGTAGAAAATACATCATCCTTCTATGCTAATTCTTTAGGTACTGTGAAGCAAAGCCCGTTAAGCTATGGGCATCTGATTTTGTGATCGACGAGCGATAAACTGGTTCCAATTCAAAACAAAATGACGAAGAAATATAATATTATTAACACTTTCTTGATACTCGTTAACATTTTTTAAAGCAATTTCTATGTAATCAAACAAATTTGGGAGCAATAAAAATTATAATCTCTGAGAAGCACATCCAATTCCAGTGTTTTTGTGGGTTTTATGTGGTAAAAAAGGTGATATTTTATTTTAAAAAGAAGATTTTGTTGTTGTCTGAGGTTTACTTTAATTGAAAAAAAGATTGGCTCAGATTCGCCACAGAATAATTTTTCACAATGATATTTTTTACAAGAAAAGTTTTCTCAGTGTGTCTTGAGCCAATCAAATTACTATTGCAGGTGGTTTCAGATCTGCCGCTATGAGGCCCGAATTTGATAATAGTTTTGCCAATAGAAAAGTACCCTTAGAATTTATAATAAATATTGTTATATGAAATATCTCGAAAGCATTCGATGATATTTGGAAGATTGTTAAGGCTTAGTGAGTACATTAAAAAAATCTGAAATTATTATTTTTTTTTTTGTTTTACACCAAGTCTTTCACAGTCGTTAACACCTTCCATACGCGACCAAAAAACTGGAGAGGCCCATTGACAGTACCTTAGGACGAGCATAGACCGGAACTTACTGCAAGGGTAAGTTCACTAAGACTGCCCTGCACGACTTGGTCGGATTCATTGAAGGTTCACTCGCCGTCAAGGAGTATACTTTGGTCGCCTTTCTAGATATAGAAGGGGCGTTTAGTAACGTTTCTTGCAATACGATAGTCACAGCTCTATCAAATCTGAGAGTAGACGTCGGTATTAGGAGGCTAGTGTACTATCAGGGATAAATTAGGGTCATCGGGTCGGGAACACCCCAAGGTGGTGTTCTATTGCCCTATTATGAAACCTCGCTCTGAACAGTATTTTGTTCTCTTCAGAGGAGGCTGGCGTCAAAGTTGTCGCATACGTAGACGATGAGGCAATAGCAGTTAGAGGGAAGTTTTTGGGAACACTCAGAGACATCCTTCTAAGAGCCTTTCACACTGCAACGAAGTGGGCGGGGAAAAACGGTTTCGGAGTAATTCCAAATACCGAAATAGTTTTATTCAAGGTACAAGATTCCACCTGTGAATCCTGTCTGCATGAAAGGAGAAATTCCTTTCACGGACTGTGCAAATACCTTGGTGCATTATTGGACAAGGAGTCTGAATTTCAAACTCAACATTCTGGATAGGGCAAAAAAGGTCACAGTGGCGTTACGTGCGAGCAAGAGGGCAATAGGGAAATAAAGGGGATTAAAGCCTCGCATTGTTCACTGGTTGTATGCTGTAGTAGTAAGACCGATAATGTTGTATGGAGTTATCGCCTGGTGGTAGTCTCTTAAGAAGTCCACATATTGTAGGATCCTGGACAATGTCCAAAGGATGACTAGTCTGTGTATCACTGGTGCGCTGGACACCACCCCATCCGATGCACTAAATTTAATTTTGCATTTAATATCCCTGGACATAGTTAGCATGCAGTCTACCGCAGCTACGACAGTAAGACTAAAATAGCTGTCACAGTCAAACAGTGATTATGGTCACAGTGTGATCCTTAACATGGTGCCTGACATAACAGGCACCATTGACTACACTCTGGCTGAACCGCTATTCGACAAGAAGTACCATATACTTATGCCAGGTAGAAATATATGGGAATGTAGAGCTCCTGGTATAAGACTGTGCGCTTCTACACTGACGGCTCAAAATGAAATAATCAGGTAGGTTTCAGGGTCTACTCCAAAAACTTAGGCCTAAGTATAGCAAGAAGACTACCTAATCACTGTAGTGTTTATCAGGCCGAAATTTTGGCCATTAGGGAAGTGGCAGAATGGCAGAGATATAACGTCCTCACAACGGTGGAGATTAACAAATTCTCTGACAGTCAAGCTGTCATTAAATCCTTGGTCTTCCTTAACTCAACATCAGCCCTGAAATGCTGCAAATCTCTTAACGAGATGTCTCAGCATTTCAACATTCACCTTATGTGGGTACTAGGTAACTGCAAAGCGGACGAGCTGGCTGGACTAGGGACAAACCTTACGGACTCCAAGCATGAGCATGCCTCTGGTCATTTCCAAGCTCCTAATGCGAGATGGAGCATATTTAGCAGTAAATGGTATGTGGGTGCCTGTGCGAGGCTGCAATCAATCCAGACAGACATGCATGGAAGACATGCAATGAGACTGAAGGTTGCGACTAGTGATTTCAGAAGGAGTTATAGGGATGAAGAGGAGGAGGAGCCCATAGAACATCTTCTCTGCAATTGCTCCGCCTTGACGAAAAGGCGGGGATCAACACTGAGCTCTTATTTCTTTAGAGACCTAGTAGATCATGACAATATAGATATTGTCCGATTTCAGAGCTTCTTGAGGCGCTCAAGATAATTTAACGGGGCAAACTAGGGACATCCATATTTCTAGTTTCCGTGGTACCACAGTGGACTATATAGTCTAAGTGAGTCTTTCTATTTAGACTGCCACACTGACCTAACCCAGCCCATATAAAAATCATTATAAACGATCAAGAGTATGGCAACAGCCTTATACTGGTGTTGTATCAACACATAAACGATAAACCATAACTGGGCAGTAGTTTAAATTTATCACACACTCTTAATTAATAACCAAGCAATCTTTATACGCCCACAATTTATTGTAAGCGAAACTTTCGATAACAAATTATAGATTGCGAGGCCACTTATGCCAGGAGAATAAGTATATCAAATATATCATACGTTCCATAATTGATACCATCAAATCTTTCGTTTGCAAATAATTGATTGCAAAAAAAGGTAATATGTTCATTGGATAATATATCCGTTCTAATTTTGATTCCATCATCAGCGATTTCGACTTAAGATTGCCTCAAAACCTACAGATTGCTGTCCTCTTCAAAAGAAACTTTGCACCAAACCCGAATTTCGTATATAAGATTGAATTAACGTTGAATGTCTCATTTTCATTAGTAATGGAAAATAATTATAGCAATGCGAAACTCATAACGGAGCTGGAAGGCATAATGTTGTTTACAACTTTCGTTAGTAATAATTTACTATATTTGAAAAAGATGTTGGTCCACAACCCAAATTTTCAGAAGGATATATATTTTTTGAAGAAAATGATTTGGGGAGAAATTACATTATATTTTATTTAAAATTATTCAAAAGTTGATTTCCTCACAGGAGAAAACCAACTATCTGAGAAAGAGTTTTTTGATGAAAACAAGCACTCTGAATAAAATATTGTCAGAAAAATGTATTAATGTTTTTCTTTTAGATTGCTCAAAAAGGGGTTTCTACAAGAAAAATGTTTATGAGTTTTGTTTTACATATAAAATGTACATTTAAAAATTATACTGTGGAACAAATTGACCGTTTTGCGGTATCCGAAAGTATAAAATACATAAATGAAATGCTTCTACTCTAGAATTTCCAAGAAAAATTTACATAAAATGCTACTTTCGGACATAATGATAAACGCTGCACGACGTGATATGAACACAACCTGAGAAATTCAAATTTGATAAATAATTTTTGACATTTTTCTACTTCACTGGAAGGAATAATGTTGTATATCATCAAAAAGGGAACACTCTGAAGGAAGCGTTTAAACTGCCAAGTATCTTTTGACCAAATGTGTTTCATAACTTTTTAAGTCTGGCTGGGTGGCTGGCTAGTTAGCTGGTAGACACGATAGCTTGAGACTTGGCGTCGCGTAATATTTTCCATATCAAAGAACATAGTTAGCCTATTTCGGTCCTCCCCTTTTAATAACTCTCATGGAAATTCACCGATTTTGCAAATTTAAATTTTCTTTCTGAAACTTCTCACCACAAACAAATAACAAATTTAATTCACATAATCATGGCCTGATATAATTAGTCAAATTTGCCATAAGGTGAGTGTTTGCCAAAGCAAGGTGTTATAATGAAAACATTCTGGTTTATCCCATAAAAGTTGATGGATTTTTCGAAATTTAATCAACCTTTTGTTTTTCATTGTTATCCATTGTTTTGCAACTCTCTAAAATATCGAAGAAAATCGAGCAGAAATTCACGCCCCTTCTGGTACCTCCCATACAAATGACCGATTTATTACATAATTTCTTATCTCCATCTTTCTCCATCTTTCAACCACAAAATTACAAAATTCTAAATTTGGTAATCCGAGTTATAAGAACGAAGATGGGCGACGTTGGAACTTCAATTCTGGTAACTCCTACATAAATTGACAAATTTATTGAAATGTGATTTTCAACTGTAATCTCTAATTCGTAGCCTGGAATTATTTAAATTCTCGTCAATTATATTGCGTTATAATACTAAGTATAATGTGTGAAAAAATCGACGAAATGACCACGTTCTCTCTGGTATCTACTACTTATTTAAATTACGTATTCCTAAAATCGTATCTATCATTTAATTGTACTAAATATATAAACATTCAATACAATTGAACTTGTGTCAGGCATTTAGCACTGTGAATGGAGAAGAATTGCACTGTCACGCCTCTTAGAGTATCTCACATATAAATTGTACGATTTAGTAAAAATTCCCAAAACGGAGAACTTTAGAAAGTTACAATTTTGCTCCTTTTATCGTGCTTCAGTTCGGAATAGTTTTTTCTGGGTATATGTAAGTGAGTTCACCTTGCTGAAATTTCGGTACTGGTGACTATATACAGGGTGGCCCAGAATGAACGAAGTGGTGTGAATTCCTTATAACTTTTTTATTATATATTTTTTTTCTTTTCTTTTTAGTATTTTGTAAAGAAGACTTGGAGAATTTATAATGGAGCAATACACAACTGAACAACGCGCCCAAATCGTTAAAATTTACTTTGTAAATCAACGGTCCATTGTGTTGACTCAGCGTGCATACCGTCGTCAATTTAATGTGCGGGTTGCACCGCCTCAGTCAACAATAAACCGTCTTGTAGCAAATTTTCGAAAACAAGGAGCAGAAACGAACCTTCCTGGTGCTGGCAGACGACGAACGGTGCACACGGATGACAATATTCAAGTGGTACAGGAGAGTATTCAGGAGGATCCACAAACATCAACTAGGAGACGTTCGACACAACTTGGCATCTCAAGAGGGTCGCTGCAGTGAATTTTGCTTAGCATAAGAATGTTTCCATACAAAATTCAAATTGTCCAAGAATTAAAACCGACAGATTACCAGCAACGACTTGACTATGCAATTTATTTCCAGCAAAAAGCACAAGAGAATCCTAATTTTATTCATAACTTAGTTATGAGTGACGAAGCCCATTTCCAATTAAATGGGTTCGTTAACAAGCAAAACTGTAGGATATGGGCTACGGAAAACCCGAGAGTACTTCATCAACGACAATTACACCCAGTTAAGTGTACTGTTTGGTGCGGTGTTTCTTCAGAAAGTATCATTGGCCCATATTTTTTTTGAAAATGAACGAGGTGTTGCCATTTCCATCAATGCTGATCGATATCGGGCCATGTTGGAAAATTTTGTAAGGCCAGCCATGGAAAACCATCCGCAAATATGGTTCCAACAGGATGGAGCCACAGCGCACACTGCGAGGGTCACAAGGGCTCTTTTACGCGACATACTTGGTGAAAGAATAATTTCGCGTACAAGCAATTTTAATTGGCCTCGGCGTTCCTCGGATTTAACCGCTCCAGACTTTTTCCTTTGGGGTTATTTAAAAGGGAAAGTTTATGTTAATAAGCCCAGGACTATTGAAGAATTAAAATCCAATATCCGAGGCGAAATTAACAACATAACACCGGAAATTTTGCGAAAGGTCATGGAAAATGTGTTGGAAAGAGCACATTTGTGCGAAGCAGAAAATGGCCACCACTTGCGGGATATCATTTTTAATAACTAATCTAAAAATATTCCCCATAAATTTACTGTATTTAAAAAAATAAAAAAAAATAAATAAAAAATAAAAAAATATGTCTTAAATAAAAAGTTATAAGCAATTCACACCAGTTCGGTCATTTTAGGCCAGCCTGTATTTAGTAAGTTCTTATCAAAACTAATATGTTTACCTCAAAATTATTATATATGTATGTGGCAAGTATATAGATAATATGAACTTAATAGTGACCTCTTCCAGTGAAAGCAGAGTTTATTTCCCATAAATAGTAAATATGGACACCTATGAACTTACTATGACGTTTTATCTTGTAGACTATAGATCTTTTTCCAACATTTGGGGTGGCTTTGTGATCTAAATTTAATATATATTTAAAAAATTTGGCCTTATTTCTATTATATTAAGTATGAATTAATCAGATTATTATTATGCTAAGCAGTAAGATAAGTAATATCTTACGTATGATTGATTTTAATTATTTCTAATGTAAGAGCTTGAGTCGTGATACTTATACGCCATCCATAACTATAGCAAAACTTAGTTGCTTATAGGAAAATCAATATTGATTAAAAGAAACTTAATTTGTATACTTGTTATACCTATTTCTGAAATTTGGTATCAACGTCAGTTTAAGGAAGAATGTAATGGGTGAATATATTTTACAGAAATAGCCCATTTATCAAATTCCCTATAATGATATCTCATAAAGATATTACTAATTGTATTACTTAGCATAAACATAATGTTATTACGTTCCAATTCAATGATTAGAAGTGAAGGTCTGACCTTTTAACTTGTTTCTTAAGTCTATCGTATGTGATCATCGAATATATGCCTGCTGTTCAATTTTAATATTGATGGATGATATACATACATATCCAACAAACAGTTGTGCTGTGCATGCATTAGCCGTGCATTTAAAACGTTTCCCATATGCTAATATATATCCATACGCCTACATTTCAAATTCTAGAATAAAAAATATAAGCAACGTCAACATGTGAAGATATTTTGTATATTAACAAATGTATTTAGATTCAATTAACGTCTGTAGCGTCTTGTGGACCAATCATTTAAAATCATTGCTCTTACGTTGCAGTGCAATATAATCAATCATACGCCTATGCTCTTGTTGGTGTTGAAGAACTAGAAGAATATTGAAAGTGAAAAAATTACCTATGTTAAAATAAAACTGCAATTTTTTTCTAAACTATCAAGGAAGTAAACTTCATTTCATTTAGGCGAGCAAAGAAAAATATGAGTTCTCCCTTCCTTTGCCACTTTAATCCACCACAATCCTTTTTTTTTTTTGTGTCGACAATTAAGGTAGAACAATATTTACATTTACATAGGCAGTATACGATGGCTGGTATTTACATTTCAATGTTGTATGAAGAACACATTCATTACTCGCCGTTGACATACTTTCACGTCAAATAGCGAAGACTTTTTGCGCACAAAAATTAGAGTGTTGGCCTCATACCAGAGGTGTTTTTACATTGTCGCCCTGAACACATGGTTTCAAATGATAAATGTCTCTATTTAGTCATAAGTTCTTTAAATGAAAGACAACAATAGAACCCAATGAAAATGCAGAAAAAACTTCAGAGAGAAAAGGACTTTCGCACACACACACACACACATAAGTAAGCACAGCTTTGTTCTCTCACATATGCTAAAGCGGCATATTTACACGTTTGTCTGTTAGTTTTTCTCCTACCACCACTTAACCAAAAGAATTGTGGTAACATTTCTGCATATTCTAACTTCTAGACGCATAAAAATACTGTGGATACAATTAATAGCAGCAGCAGGAGATGATGGTCAGCCCGTTGGCGACGAAAGTATAAAATAAATATATAATAAGTGTTGAAAGTATACCTCTTGTGCCCAAAAAGATATTTCGTAACACTGAAATTTATTATTCTAAGAAAATATAAAAAAATTTTTATTTGACGTCATTAAGAAGAACTTGGTATAAATGTTTATATTCTGAAACCAAAATACAAAAGTATTACTCTATTTAAACATAGAAGTAAGAGAGTGGTTGGCGTATGAATTATGATATATAAATTATTACTCATACGACATCCCATAATATTATTATCATAGAATACGTGGTGGCCGTCGAATAAGTATGTGAATACCCCAAGAATTTCATATACTCAATATTCTCATATAAGCAAAGAGATAATTTTTAAGTTCCTGTAAATTCACAAGTGAGTGCAGTTGAAATCGAAAGTTACAATTGTTTTCTACAAGTTCCACATTGTGAGAGTTTAAATCTCTTAAAAAATAAAACTTATTTCATAAAAAGCGTTTCAGCGCTTGTGGAGAACCATCTGATATGTTACTGCAATCTTCTCATGGATTAAGAAGAGCTCAGTCATAAGACTGACGGTGAATAATGACTAAACCGAATTAGTTGATGCGACTGAAAACAGAGACATTTTTGAAACGCTAAGTGATCGTTGGCAATTACAACTTTGGAGTGTTGGACGAATTTTCTACCTCGGTTCTGACATCGATAAATATAATCTGGAAATTAGGCAGCATACTGATGAAAATGAATGCTACTATGGGCGTATTAAGAGATTTAATGGCAAAATCCTCTTTGAACTCGCAGACACCCAACTGTATTACTATATGGTGTAGAATCGTGAGTTACAGCACTATTACCAACTTTCTTGCTACAGAATATTGGGTTACAGCATAAGAGGATGAATCAATTCTGGTTGTTTTTGAGAGCAAAATACTCCAAAAGGTATATGGAACCATCATTGTTAGCAGTAAGTAGCGGCGTTCTAAAAAGTAGGAACTGTATGGGCTGTGTACCGACATTGACGTAGTCCAGCGCTTCAAAATGTAGCAATTGAGTTGGCTGGGACTTGCTATGCGGATTGACCTGAACATTCTAGCAGGAAAAACTTCATTGGGACTACTAGGCTTTTGAAACTCTATCAAAACTTGGTTTAACGTCTGCTGTCTATGTAAATCGTAATACTGGTCGTTTTTTACACATCTTATCTTAGGATTGTAATATTGACATTTCTGGTGGATAATAATATACCTACATAATTAAGTATAATATAGATAATCTTATTAGTTTAATGTAGTGAGCTTGAAATTGTTGGAGGAAGTTATGAATGGAACGTAAGTACGTTTAAATTCTATAAATCTGCTGAATTTTATCGGTTAACTTCAAATGTGTTAAATATTTTTTCACATGAAGTAACTTTAATTTTTTTTGTGTACATTTGGATGGCTTCCATGGGGTTGAATATTTTTCAAAGAGGTGGAAAAATGTGAAGATGGTTAGGCTATTCAGTCTCCCTATTCATGTCTCTATAAAAGATTGCATGCCTATTAGCCATTCTTTATTTCATTTGAACATTTTTGGAGCAACTAATTTACATGTACGAAAATATAATGGAATCTACAAACCTTCATGTACTTAGTGATCATAATAATATTTGAATTGAATCTTTTTTATTCTATCTGGGCGATAGGTCGAGAATACACTTTACGATATTGTGGGGTTTTGTGGTAGTATTTTATATGCTTGTCGAAATTTCAGGTAACTCTTAAGTAACACTTGACAGAAAAATATTTATACTTCTTAAGGGCAAAAGTTAAAATTCAAAACATTCACTTACTTTTAAATTATAGTAGTTAATATTTTTTGCAAACATTTGATGAAGGGTGTATTTGCAATTCATTATGTAGTACTAGAAAATATATTATGTTCTAATTACATTTTACAGCGAAAATAAACAAAATTAAACATCGAATTTATTCATATTACCAAAAATTAATTCAATTATACTACATAAAAATTATTCGTAATTTGTGGGATATCCTTAGCATCTAAGAATCTTTGATAGTCGTTTTGGCATTGGTTTAATTAATTTGGATGTTTCCTCATCGTTAATTTTTTTCCATTTCTGAATAGTGTTTTTTACCATTTTCTCTGACGTTATGACATCTTCGCAAATCCTACGCTCCTGTCAATCTCCCAAACCGTCAACAAGGTTCACGTCCGGTCGCTGTGGAGGAAAATTCAATTGACGTTTAGTGTTATATGGCAACCACAACTTCACATTTTGCGCCGTATACTCAGGATCATTATCCTGTTGAAACGGAATGACTTTTCGCAAGTTTGGTTGTTGTACACTTTGATCTCATTTTTTTAAATGTTTATATAACTGTATTGATTTATCGCGCATTTTATAAATTCCAATTTTCAAACGACTTAACTGACGTGCGCTCTCATGCCATAATACCGCTCGCGCCGTGTTTCATCTTCGGAGTGAAGTTTTCTTTATTTAGTGTAGTTCTATTCTTCCGCTAAACTAATTTTGTTTCCTTTTATGCCAAAAATGCAAAACTTGCTTCTTCCAGATAATAAGACTTTTCCCCCAATTTCTGGAGTTATTTTTATGTTCTCGTTAGCAAAATCCATTGTTTTGTTTCGGTTAAATGCATGGCTTTGCCGAAAAACTCTCTTACATATTTGTTGATTTTCTGGAGTTTTCTTTTACTGATGCAAAAAAGTTCTCTTTTCTCGTCCGGTCAGAATCAGTGTATTGGAAGTTTTTAATGTAATATAGAGGGTATAAGAATAGCTTCTAAATTTCAAAAAAAAAATTGATTTATTACGCAGTTTTAGGGTAATTAACGAAATTA
>JAHXMU010000129.1:3824470-4090573 GCA_019455685.1 Philornis downsi | reverse complement strand
AACATCATTTTTCGTATTTGTTTGACTATAATTATTTATTTATGATTCCAAAGTCTTATGGAGAGTCCTAGGGAAAGGACATCTTTTGAAAATGGTAGGCAAAATTTGGAAGACTGTATTGGTGATTATTGCGGCCGGAACAAACTGTACACAGCTTACCTGAAAGAGTTTCCCTACTCTTGGTCTCTTCATTTTTTTTATTTGAGAACGATGTCAATCATTTTCTCCACTGACCAAGGAAATGATCGTTATAAGTATTTCTTACAAAAAATCTCCTAACTACCGAAGCGCTTGAACCTATATATTGTAATCCCCTGTGTGAAAAATTTTGAATAGTCATACATTTTATTCATTACAGTTTCTCATACGACCTAATTTAATTATTATATTTTACGAGATTTGAAATTCGACGGAATTTTTGCACTTTAAAGAGAACTCTTATTAAAGAGAAACGTTTGAAAATGCCAAGTTTAATCTCCATTCCCGCAACAAGGAATTTTCAAATTCTGCAGATAATTACCACGTTAATATCTGTCATTAGCTGGCTCTTAGTGCGGAGAATTATAGAGGCTAGATTATTTCCCCCCTTTCACATTTGTACAAAATAAAACTCAGCCATAGAAACATTAAGTTATTTACGTAAACAGCTCATTCTGATTCTATTTGAATGAAATAATTGTCACGTATGAGTAATATAATCATGTATTCATACTCCAAATGGTAATATTAATTATAATCAATCATACTTCTCGCCAGTTTTGTGCCTTCTTTTTTTTATTTTCTGTTTAGAAATTATGAAATTTGGTGAAATGTTGACATATTTCAGCAACACAACTTTTTAATACACCAAATATATTGGAAAAACTTTATTGATTTTAGTATTCGTACTCAGCATTTGTGGGCCTTTTTCTTAATCAACAAGACAACTCAATTGTAATTGTACATCGTCGAGTGAAGAAAAATCAGACCTAGTACTGCAAAGCATTTCCATATAATCTTAAATAGACTCGAACAATAAGACAGCCAGCTCTGAATATGCACGCCTGCCTCCTATATGAACATCTAAGAAGGATGGAAAAATGTGGAATTTTGGCATTGGGCCAACATGTAGGACCTAAAAAAGGCTAAAGTCTAATTTCTTACGTATAAAGAAAGCGGTGACTGAAGAAAACCTTTAGCCATGTGGAGTGGCACAGCTGAATAAGTTTAAGACTTTGTTGTTATCGCATAGAATAGAAAGGAGCTTTAAGTGCACAAGAACCGAAAACCGCTTTGCAACAAAAAATATATATAAATTAAATATTTAACGTTGCACATTGCATAAAGCGTATGAGAAAGAGACAGAGAGAGAGAGGAAGGGATAGGATATGGAATTATTGCATGCCACATGTTTCTAAATATCCAAGGTAAGGGTACCTAGTATAAAAGGCTACGTAAGAATATGCATATTCATTTGTATGTATGTATATATGTCACCCTTACATGAGGGCCGGTCATACTAACACAGAGTACATCATTTTTATTTATTGGGGTCAAAGGAACGGGTTGACGTGAAACGTTGATGTTGTTGTTTTTAATTTCTCTAATTTGCTGGGTGTACTATGAAAAGAAGAAAACTAAACCTTCAAATGTATAGCCCTTATCCCAGCTAAACATCTCCCCAATTGTTGGTAATGGTGTTCTCTCATTTCCCAATGGTTTTCATTTAACATCGCCCAGGGGACAGCGCTTATTCAAACGTCCATATTACTCTATACGTATATTCAAATGCAAATACTCGCATATAAACATTGAGGCAATTACTTATATGTATATATTAATATTTAAGTGATGAAATATTCACATACAAATATATATCCCAGTATTCAGTCATAGAGGATAGAGTTAGAACACATTTAATATAGCTGGACTTTCTTTACAAAGTAAACCATGCATTTACCCGTTTATAATCAGCATTGGATTTGTTCGCTTTTACGCTGTTTCATACTAAACTTTTTGGAACAGTGGCAGAAACGGAGAAGTTGGAAAAAGAGTTTACATAGGCGATTTAGAACTAAACTGGGATGGGATTTTAGTACCTAAATTATCATCTAAAATATGAGCAGACGTATGAGTAATGTAAGATAAAATAAGGATCATATACAAGTAAGAATTAAGATTATGTATACGCCGATGAATCGAGAAACAATTTTAAATTTTGGTAAAAATTCACATTTAGTTTTTTTATGATGTTTTCTACTACACTTTATGGATGTGAGTAAAATGAGGAACTTATTTAGCATTTGTGACATCGAGTTGTGAGAAAATAATAATCATAACCCGATAGTAATTAAAATTACTTGTACGCAAATAACGCATATAAGCTAATATTGTCAGTAGAACCGACTATTGTATGACATTGGGTCCAATCCTTAATGCAGCCACCTATGTTTCTTTGGGCGGCGGTCAATTCGATGCGCTGAAGAATACTTGGAGTGTGGTACAATTTACATAAAGTGGAGAGCGCGCGATTTATCCCGTATCATGATGCGTTTAATTACTCATACCGTTCACCTAATTATGATGAAACTCTGGAAATTTATGTAGGGTATAGTTCCTGAAAGACTTCTCTCAAGTATCATTGACAAAGAGCAATATGGAGCAGTAAAGCACTCGTGCATGACAGATGATATGCCTAAAACAAAAGGCCGTAAAGTAGATTTCTAGCCGGTTGAGATAAGTCCATTCTTGTTCAAGGGTTTGGTTGTTAGTTCAGATTCATATCGACAACTAAGGATTGTAATGATGATCCGGCTGTGATAGAAATTCTTGCTCATGTCGATAATTAAGGATTATCGGCGATTTATTTTTTCTGTAATTTTTGTGCGCACCGCTAATTCAAGAACACATCGACTTATCGAATTTTGATTGATAATTCAGTTTCGTATCGGTAACTCAGGTTCGTATTAATGGTTCGGCTTTGTGATCAAATCCGGTGCGGATTCCAGTTTTTATCGGCGTGGCTGATTTGGCTTTGTCTGCTTTGTGTCTTGTTTTCATTCGGGTTAAAGTTGCTAATTCATCCGGAATATAGTACTACTAGTACTACTAATGAACAGAAGTCGGATTCAACCAATCGAATCAATGGAAATTGCATCCAAACCTATCATGGACTCAAGCAATTGAATTTAGAACCGAAGTTGGATTTAACCGACCAAAATCAAAGTCAACAAAGCGAAGTTAACTTCAACCGATCCATGTCAGATTCAACCAGCAAAAGCAGGATTTAACTGCCCAAAAGTTTAATTGAAAAGTAAGACGCAAATAACTGAACTAATATAAATTGGTTTAAACAAACCAAAGTCCGATATATCAAGAGTTTTACCCTTTGTGCTGGGGTATCGGGTACAAAATATAACTTGGCGCAAAAAATAACTTTGTCGTGGTGGCACCATCGTCGTTGTTTGTGTTCTGTTATAGTTTCGTGTGACATAGTTGGCCTTGGCGTTGTTTGCGATATCGTAATTGTTTGGGTATTGTTAACATCATAGATATTGTTCCATGTTGGATGTTAAGTGTTGTCTGTGGGCTGGAAAAATTGTAAAGGCGATATTTTGTGATGAGTCTCACCTTACTAGATTTCCATATATAATACCGAACCGAAAGCCTGTTTATTATAGTATTTCTCGCTGAAACTCCACATGCTTCCATATTCTTCGTGCAATAGCAATAAGACGTTGGACAGTTGTCATTTGTTATAGTTGTCATTTGCATTGCAATTTTCACGAATGATTACATAACTTTTTTGTGGCTAATTACGATTGTACTTCAGCAAGCTATATCTTCCATGTCAGTTTAGTTTCTAAGATTGTACAATTTGTATAAGATAGAGGGCACACTTTTCTTTCCATACATAAAAATCCACCTATATTTGTGCGCTTCGTAAAGACACAAAGGCATAACATATTTTACTGAAGTTTGGAGGAGTCGCTGCTTCCTTCCAGGGTATATGAGCAATTTCTAAAATAGTTCCAATATAAAGTGATAGGTGTCGCGTTTTTAGGAGCAGTATATAGTAGAGCCATGGTTGAAAACAAAGATATTTCATAGAGGAAATCATAATTTCTTCTCATAGTTCAGACCCTGAAATGTTATAATTTCACGAAATCCGCGTATATTTTAATAACCTCCTACTTGCCATCACCGTAACTCTTGGACTGTAGTTATTTCGTATCATTCTTCATGTTTAAGTACTTTTCTCTCCTATATTTATAAATTGTCGGGTTTGTTATTTGATGTCGCTATTTCGTGCCACATCTTGTTGGGGAAAAAACTACAGGCACATGGAATACGAGAGGGAAGTATTGGATGGGAAATTAAGGAAACCTGCCGAGGTACATATACGGCACAACTTCTCCCCCCACTTTTAAGGAACAAAAAGAGTGCAACGGTTAGCGGCACACAGGTACGTTCTCGTACATACTCGCGGCACACAGATACAATAGTTTAGATTGTAACGAATAGTTGTGTCAAGTTGGTGTGTTGCTTCATGGCACACTAAGGCGGTGGTGTTGTCATCGCAACAACTAGCTATACTATATGCTAAAGTGGCAGCCAACAAATGCCACAAAAAGAACAATACTAAGCAGCGGCAGTAAAAACAATAGCAAAAACAACAACAACGGCCTCAGCTACAGCCACATTTAACAATAGGTTAAATGTTTCAGGACACCCTAGTGAACTATTGAACGATTTTCTACATATTCGGTTCAAAGTTAAAGTGCTGGAAAACAAACACAACCTTAATAATGACAAAAAACATGAACAGAACCAACAGAGAGCAACTGCCGCAGCGATGGCACCCAACTACTAGAACCTTAACAACAACTAAACAAGTAAATCTATACCCAAATACCCACCACGCCCGCCGGGCGTTTTACTTGTCATTTCAGTTTATTTTTTTTTTTTTGCACAGGTAAGAAATTTCCTGTAAATTTGAATGGCTGCACTCACACCCAGATAACAGTGGTAGCAGCAGTGACATTAGTCGAAGCTTCTGGTACGTGGTTTGCAGCGAATAATTATACATTCATGTATTATTATTATTTTGCTGTCACTGCCTTTATGCCACACGGTTCATGCCACATGAATGAGTTCATTTTAAATGTCACAATGCAGACATTTCCCCGGTTTTGGCGAACAAAACAGAAAACCACTCACACATAGAGACACATACAGCCATATTAACATGGTGTTTATTAACCACTGGAAAATAACGGAAATACCACCTGGCCTATGATATCGTAATACTAACACTAACATTACCACAAGTACCAGAAGAGCCAGTATGCCATCCGTTTCACTCTCGAGGATAGTGATGACAATGAGGATAATAAGGGACACCAATACAAACACACACAGGCACGAGTGCAGCTCAATGTGATAAATTGGCCCTAAAAGCATGCTACAGGAAATTTATGTTTGCCACAAATTCAGGCCGTACTTAGTTTGAAACGCTATAAGAAAAATGACGGGACGTATGATGCGCCAGTGGCTTAATTATGAATTAGTGGCCGCGGGACGTCAACCTGGTGGTCTGCTTCGGAAAGAAGTATTAAGGCCAGCGTAAGATTTATGGGGAACCAACAAGAAAGCTTAGTACTTTTAGAAATACAAAACGTACAGCTTCGAGCCAGAAGTCAGGAACTGTAACTGACCCTCGGATAAGAACATCCCCTATGAATTGAAAGTAATCACATATTGCGCATTAAAGATTAAAATATTGGTGTATTTGGTAATGGGCTTAAAAGTAATGAATAGTGGTGACTTTCAAGGCAAGTTAAGCGTTTTGACTTCATCACCAAAGAGTCTATTGACTAGAAGTCGATTAAAGTTGAAACTGGATGCTTTCACTGCTGGGGAGATGGTCATCGTATGATTGTATTCGTAGTGCATGTCGTAGCTGTTATGGTAGTTCATTGAACCAATTGCAGTGAACACAGCATGTTTTTAGTTATGTAAACCGTAAGTTGTACTTTTAAAAAGACTTTATGGGTGTATGCAGAAATAAATCACCAATAATGGAGAAATTTATTTTGAACGTATACGTAATATTCACTGAGAATAACATAACAAATCACATTTCCCAAATGTAAACCTTATATTAATTTCTATATTGTTTTTTAATATAAACTATACGTGACGTTTTTAGAGAAAAAATAAAGCTAGTAAACAACCTTCTTCTCCTTCAACGACTATGACTCATCAGTTATTGTATTAGTGTTGAAACAGAGTTCTTCGCGAAGCTAATAAGAGGGTTTTCTTTAACACCCCAGAAATGTTGTCATTGAAACTGTCTTCCGGAATAATTCTCATTCTTTTAAGAAAGTAGCAAAAATTACTATATTCGTACAAAATAGGTCAAATTCAAAAATAGAAAAAAATCACAAGTTCACCACGTTTTACTGCCTTCTTACACAGCAGAAAAAAGGAAATAAACATAGAATAACTGAAAAAGGACTAAAATACGAACAAAATGATATCAAAGCAAAATACTAAAATACCGCCCTTGCATGCTGATGATGGTGATGGTGGTGATGATGGCGATGGTGATTGTGGAAAGCATGAAAGCGCTGGCTAATCAAACCACACGAAACACGCAATTACCAGAATTACGCTTTAGCTCATATGAAACATGCAATTTTTGAGGTCAATAATGAAAGGAAATTTCTGTGTACTTATTCTGTTGTACACCACGTGCATGTTCACTCCGTTACATCCCTTTGGCTCCTGCCACATCAGCTCTGCTTCTTTCGTGTGGTAGTAAATTATAGATTTTTATAAAATTATAACAAGGCCGGAGGAGTGGAAGGGACCATCGAAATGCTAGTCGGGAGTGGGAGGGAGTGATGAGGACAGATTATAAAGTTTGTAGATAGTTTGTAAAAATGCATAGAAAGCGAAAATGGAATATGTCAAAGGGTACATTTAAATGGGATCAATGACGGTAGGATATGCAAACATGCTAGTTGTTACCAACAGGATAACTGAGGTAAGACAACTAATGATCACTTGGAGGAAAGTCTATGTTGTTTTGGATTTTTCCTTAAGTTTATAGAAAAAAACATAAGAACAAGAAGTGAAGAAATAAATGTTTAAATAATTATTGAATTGAATAAGCTCAGGATGGAAGCTCATTTGGGTCAATTGGAATTGAATGATACCAATGATATGCGATAAATACCGATTAGTTTAAATTTGTAGTGCTTATACAACTTTCGGGATGCTAATCGTATTTTGAATACATTTTTACTAAATAAAATTACCTATTACCCATTATCTATTACCTATTACCTATTACCCATTACCTATTACCTATTACCCGTTACCTTTTTACCTATTACCTATTACGTATTACCTATTACGTATTACTTATTACCTATTACCTATTACCTATTACCTATTACCTATTACCTATTACTTATTACCTATTACCTCTTACCTATTATCTACTACCTATTACCTATTATCCATCACTTATTACCTATTAACTATTACGTATTGCCTTTACACGTATATTTTATATATAGGTAATAAACTCCCTTGCATTCTGCTTTTAGACTCACTCAACGGGACCTACATCACAGTTCGAAGACCATTAACGAGTTTTCAAAGTGTTCGTCAGATACTTCGAAGTGACCGCCGCCCAAATAATGAATGAATATGCAGAATTGGGCTCAGGATCATGCGAACGATAGTCGCGTGGTAAAATATAGATTTATTTTTGCTTTCTGTGTAAGCAAACGCAATAGCCTTTGCACACATTGCATTCTTGCCCTGTCAACCACATGATGGTAACGTCAGCTGTGTATTTATCAAGGACTTTTGTAACAGAGGAACCTCCTTTACACAGGTTGGAATTTTTGTGTATTTCTTCCTTCATGTTTTGTTAAAGATACAAAATGCCGACAGACTAATATCCGACACGAAGTTTAAAATTTTTGTAAATATTTTAACTTGGTGTTTCACTACAGTTAAAAAAATTCCAGTCGCTTGTAATAAGTTACGTATACCTTCACCTTAAGTCTTTCTTCACTGGAGCTAAGTATACTGGGGGCCTCAATGTCCGTGGTAATTCCCTCGATTCCAATTAAAAAAATGATCTGAGTTAACGCACAGTAAAAGGAGCGAAAGTAAATTCGATTAAGAATTTACGAGTATAACAACAAACAACAAATTTGTCCAGAATCGGTTATTTGTTTGGGTGGTACCCTAAGGGGCGTGGAAATGCAGACTATTTTCATTCTCAGAATTAATATTTCTAAACGTCTGATACGTACACAGTTATTCAGAATGTAATGCAATTGAATGTGAGTTATACATCTAGGAATATTTCGGTTAATTTCGGCATTTTATTTGGGAAGTAATAGAAAGGGGCAATTGATCTTTTTTTTTTAATTCTACGAGCTTTACAATTCAATACTTTAAATAAATACAGATCACTGTGGTATACAAATTGGGGATTGTAAGAAAAAAATAAAATTCGATAAATGGGTCAATTTGTGTGGAAAGTAACAAAATCGATGTGGTGATATTGCCCATTTTCATTTTTAGGTATTACGAGTAATTTAACAAACGCTTACTCCTGCATCAAATTTGATAGAATTTAGATATGAACACCAGACCTAAACCTAAGAATATATCCGCTAAACATTTCCTGGATTCTTGATTTTAAGTTTTTGCTTTAAAGATTGATATATAAATTCATTCTTTGGATGAAAGTGAAATAGCATCTGTCTTTTTTGTCTTTTTCTGTTATTTATTGAATTTTGGTAGAAGTCCCAGTTTTCATTCCAAAATGCCGATTTTTTTCTTTTTTATTGGAAAGTCACACATTTGTAATAAAAACTCAGTAGCTCAGTTACGTATAAGTTATTTGGTGAATTAAAACTACGTGCAAGTAATTTAATTATATTTCGAGTGTCTGCAAATGGTGATAAGTTTGTTAAATTGAGTGTTAGTGGCCCACCTAAGGCATTCAGTAAGGCAACTCATATAAAAAGAGGGCGCTGATTTTGACAAGTAAGAAAGAAAAGGGCTTCCCCAAGTAAAAGAATGAAATGAGTCATGTAGTAATTGAATTATTTCACAATTGTTTCTCATGCGACACCGTTTTCTTAAAATTACACGCTGCCCGTATATAACTAGTCTGTCAGGTTGATAAGAAGCACTCTTAACTATTAGAGCGCTGCCAGCAGCATTTTTAATGAAAAATGTTTCTATGCTTCCTTCTGCCCAAAATTTGCAAACAGAAAAAAAAGAAACACTTTGAGTCTGTTTAACAACCATTGCTTATGATTTTTCTATACCTTAAATGCGATCATTTTGATGATTAAGTTAAGCTATCAAAATGAATGTACACCTAGTAATGTTCGAAAAATCTGCATCTATATGTAGTTATTTTACAGTATGCTGTGCCTTTGGTGTATTGTATTGTTAGTAACCCTTAACTATCAGCGGCCACACAGACTATTTTTTTTACCAGTAACGCCTAAGGTGCGAATGACGCATATCCTAGTCAAATGTGAATTTTGTTATTTCCTTTATATAATGAAATTAATAATATTAGTCATATATATAACAAAGCAATTCCATTGCGTCACACGGATTCTATTCTTAGATTCTCTCTCAGATTTTAAAAAGCGTTTGCTCGGCTAGTTAAAGTGATAAAGATTGGAGTCTATATGCGGGATTGAACCCGCGATCATGCGAACTATAATAGCGTGTGCTAATCTCACTCATACGCATATCATGTAGTGTTTACGTTCAATAATAACTTACACACATATAAAATTCAATTATTCAATTTTATATTTAAATAGGAACTAATAAAAACAAATATTTATCACAGAAAATGCGTTTTTCGTTCTCCATGAATATCAATTCACTTTTCGTTCGTTCCATCCAATTTTTGTGGTAAATTTTACGAAAAAGCTCCAAAAAAGTTGATTGAAAAGTTTTTTTTTTTTTCTAAGCAAGGAAATAAAAGGAAACGTAAGAACTGTCAGAACTGTTGGAATGATGATTATGTTTTACGTAATAGTCAATGCTTTTCAGCCGAACAGTGGGAAGTCGCACTTTTGCTGTTGTGTGCTTGTTTTTTCCTTGATTTTGGTAAGCAAATGTTGGTTTGTCATTCCAGACAGAAGGACTTTTGGTTGGATTTAGACATTTTTGAAAGACCTATACAGCCAATTGATGTTGTTTGGCTCGGCCTCTTATGTTTAGTTTCATGATTTGCCACCTGTTACAATCTTATAGATGCCACTCGAAGTATCGAGATTGAACTTTATCAATACTTATTTGCACAAATCGATGCAAAACCTTTTTTAACGTTTGCCAAATTAGGCGTCAAGGTCAAATATTTCAGTATTGACAATTTTCTTGGAAGTGGAAGTAGTACCATAGAACGCTTCAGTTTCACCACAGGCCACGTGGAGGTCTTCCAATATCAACTTCACCATAATGCCTGTATTTTATCTACAAACGATTTTGGAAATTCGAACTGAACAAACCGGTTACGATGACTGAATCCGGGTTGAGCCGAACTAAGCCACGTCGAAAGTCATAAAAACTCATCGCTCGAAAACGTTATGCGTCACAAATAGCGTTGATCACGTGCACTAATAAAAATAATTCCTGCGTTATATTTTTTTGTCTGCATTGGTGTTGCTATGTCTCAGAATATAAAGGGCAAACCACGTATACTGAACTGAGATCTTTTTGTGGGACATACGATATTATTGTCAATAAAAGAACTGTTTATTTGTCAGTCCTCGAAATTTTATTTCTCCGAAGATTAAACCCCATAATAGGGTCAAAAAAACTAATACCTGATCACCAATTTGGTTTTCGACAGGGACATGGGACGATTGAACAGGTTCATAGATTAGTTGAACTGATAAATAAATCTTTCGACACGAAAAAGTATTGCAATGCGGCATTTCTGAACATTTCACAAGCCTTTGATAGGGTATGGCACGAAGGTTTATTATTCAAATTGAGGAAAATTTTACCCACGAATTTCTTCATTTTTCTGAAATCTTATCTATCTGAACGAACCTTTTTTGTTAAACACGGCGAAGGCATGTCGGACATGCTTAAATCGCATGCAGGAGTACCTCAGGGCAGCATTATTGGTCCTACCTTATATCTGATTTTCACTTCGGATCTACCCACAGAAGAAGGGACTCTTATCGGAACGTTTGCAGACGATACCGCTGTTCTTGCCACTGATGTCAACCCGGATCAAGCATCTAGAAAATTGCAAAATCATCTCGATACCATAACAAAATGGCTGCAGAAATAGAGAATAGAGGCAAACGAAACGAAATCGGTTTAGGTAACGTTTACACTTCGGAGAGGATGTTGCCCTCCCGTGTCTATTAATAATGTTGGAATACCTCAAGCAAATGATGCAAAGCATCTAGGCATTTATTTGGACAGAACACTAACTTGGAGAAAGCATATATTTACAAAAAGACTGGCCTTGGGGCTCAAACTAAGAGCCTTAAGTTGGCTTTTGAATGGCAAATCCAAATTATCCCTAAACAACAAATTAAAAATCTATAAATGCGTCTTAAAGCCCGTATGGACATATGGAATCCAGCTATGGGGGACTGCAGCAAACTCCAACCTTGAAATATTACAACGCTTTCAATCCAAAGTACTGCGAACCATTACCGGTGCACCCAGATACTTCTCGAACAAACAGTTGCATAGAGAATTGAAAACACCCTTCATTAAGGAAGAAGTCCAAAAATACTCCGCTAGATACATGAATCGTATTCAACAACATCCGAATCAGCTGGCGTCCAATCTGATGAACGAAACACCATTATTTACCAGACTAAGGAGGAGAACCACACAGGACCTGTCTACTCAGGACGAATAAAGCAGTAGGGACACTCAAGGAAGTGTTCCCGAATGAAAAATAAAATTTTAGTATATAAGTAGTATGTAGGCCAATGTGAATATTAATGAATGTCCAATGGACAGATTGTAATAAATCCAGAATTCAAAAAAAAAAAAAAAAAATTTGTCAGCATTTGACAGCTAAGGCCACTAGTTTAATTGTTTCACTTTACATACCCCAACTTAAAAGGGTTTCCAATTGGAATAAAACATGCTTCAAATATTAACTACTAAATAATATTACGCGTAAGTAACAAAGCCATAATGCGACTCCCTATGCGGCAAACAATATTAATCATACGCATAGGGACGATTAGTTATACCTAAAACTAAATTATCAATTATCGTCTTTTATACATCAAAAGCTTCTTTCAAGATGCCATGAAAGACCTCTTTATATAGAAAAGCGTCGTGAAAAACGCTTTTAATACAGAAAAGTTTCATAAATCACACTTTTCAGACAGAAAGGAACAATAGAAGACACTTTTCACATAAAAAAGTGTCATGAAAAACACTTTTCACAAGTAAGGCGTCGCGTAAGACACTTTTCATTCAGAAAACTATCACGAAATACGCCTCTCATATAGAAAATAAGACACTTTTCATATATAGGAAAACGTTATGACACTTTTCATATAGAAATGTGTTGAAAGACAATTTCCACATAGCAAGGTGTCGTGAAAGACACTTTTATCTAGAAAAGTGTCATGGAAAACACTTTTCATATAGAAAGTGTCTTAGAGGGCACTTTTCATATGGAAAAGTATAATGGAACACAAATTCCATGCAGAAAATGATCAAAAAAGACACTTTTTATACAAAAAAAAGTGTTTCGAAAGACACTATTCATATAGGCAAGTGCAATAGAAGTGTCACGAAAGACAGTTTTCATATAGAAAAGGATCATGAGGGACACTTTTCACATAGAAATGTGTTGAAATACACTTTTCTCATAGAAAGATGTCTTGAAATACACTTTCCTAATAGAAAGATGTCGTGAAAAACACTTTTCTCATAGAAAGGTGTCGTGAAAGACACTTTGCATATAGGAACGTGATATGTTGTGGAACACACTTTTCATATAGAGAAGTGGTATGGAAGACATTTTTCATGCATAAAAGTTTCATGAAAGACACCTTTCATGCGGAAGAGTGTCATTGAAGGCACTTTTCATATGGAAAAGTGTCATTGAAGACACTTTTCATGTACTTTTTATGCAGAAAAGTGGTTCGAAAACACGGTTTATGTAGAAAAGTGTAATTGAAGTATCATGAGGGACACTTTTCACATAAAAAAAGGATAATGGGAGACACCCTTCATATAGGAAAATATCACAAAAGATACTTTTAATATTTGTATCACGAAAGACACTTTTCATGTAGTGAAGTGGCATTGAAGTCACTTTTTATATACAAATGTTCATTACGAAGCTTCTGTTTTCTACTGGGAAACACTGTAGGCTAGAAAATGTGATAAATAAATTTAAAATGTAAAATTTTCTGGTAATAACAATTCGAGTCTCACTGTGGTTAAAGTTAAGAAAAAAAAAACGCCAATTTGCAACAGAAAAAGTTCCAAATTTGTGTGCGGTAATAATAAAGCATAGGAAAAATTGAAAATAAACTGGTTTTAGAAGGAAACAGTATAAGGAAGGCTCATAAATTTCTACTCCAAACATACGAAATGAACGACCATAAATATGGCAATGAATATTATTAGCGGAGTTCCGAAAGTAAGTGACGAGGATTTCCACAAAGACAACACAATTAAAATAAGAAACATCTTGATTTTGCCGACTTATCGAATAAAATTATCTCGGACCTATTAAAAAGGGTATTCACTGGAAGTAATTTCAACAAATATATTATTCAGCAGCCAAAGGTGTATAAATTGGTTACACACATATATCGAACCCACTTAAATTTTGCAATATGTATGATAAGAACAAAATCGAATTGACACATAAAACAAATAACACGATAAACCAGCAGTACGTTGGAACAAAATCCAGAGTGTCGGTGGAAGACAAAATCAAGTGCAATGGGGACGCGCCCGGCGTGCGCCCAAAAGTACGTATATGTTGGCACTACTAAAATCAAATTAAAGAATAGAATTGCAGCACATAAATTGGACCAAAAAGCAACCAACAAATCTTGCAGCGTAATAGGACATTATCCCAAACTAGATGGCGTAAAGATACTGGTGGATCCCTTAAAAACGTTCCATATAATAAATATCCCTACTGAAATTAGACTACAGAGGTTAGATTACCCTAGAGGGAGCAACTTTTTTTGGGCTCCAAATGATAAAATATTCGCCTAATAGGCTGAGGCGGATTTTTCATTTTTTGAGTTTACTGTCATTTTAATTGAAGTTCATGCTATTTACTGTTTGTAAGCCTAATGAATTAAATGACAATTGCGTGCTTTCAGGCGTAATATGAATCTTCATCTCAAACATTGGAGACATTTAGTTTGCTCGAGTCTACAGAGAGCATCTTGGGTGGGCGAGTTTGCTTCTCCAGACTACATTTTCCTCTATGAATTAGACTCAATTCTATAACCGGTACAAACAAATGCTGGATAGACATCATAGAGGTCAAATTACATAGAGAAATCAAGTGCCTCTTGGCTCCAAAATATAAAATGTTGGACTAGTGCGCTCAAGCAGATTTTTCTCGTTTGACAGAGTTTTATGTCATTTTGGTTCATGTCCATACTATTTGCGTTTGCCAACGTGCTTTCAAGTGTAACATGAATCTTTCCCTCAAACGTTGAAGACATTTAGTTTGCTTAAGCCTATAAGCCTATTGAGAACATCTGAGAGCATCTAAGTTAGACATAAAATCAACAAACGCAGACGACAGCGGTAGTAGTTGACATAAGCTTGCTCCTTCCGATAGATTTTAGATCATATAAATTCTTCAATGTAAGAAATAAAATCAAATGAATTTTGGTTTGATTGTTTTATGTTAAATTACAATGTTCTCTTTGTTTTTTTTGTTAAGGAATCAATGAAGGTTAAAGACTTTAATCGAAATATTGGAAATACCTATAAAATTGAAAGTAAAAGCAGATAATTAGGCCTAACAGAAAAACTATAGCCAAAATTATTCTCAGAAATATTGGCAAATATTGAAATGCTAACACCAAATAAAAACTTTTTCAATGTTACATTTTTCCCTGCTTGTTAAATGCCGATTTCGATAAACTGAGATTCATAAAAACGGAAATTACCTGTATGTAGATTAATGATTTTGTCTTCTAATGGAATTAAATATCTTCTTTATCAATTGTAGGAAAAAACATGAATGGGGTCAAATTTTGTGAATAACATTTCTTTGAAGTAGGATAAGGATCCGATTTTTAGGATGAAGGGCTCAGATTTTAAAAAGGGAAGACAAATTATTGTGTTTTATATCTTTAACCTCAATAATCATGCCATAACATTATTAAGTTTGAAGATTTTTTTCTAGTCTTTTTCATAATATTTTTTTTAGATTTTTGTCACTTTTTTTGGGCTAAGAATGTTATTGAAACCTTATTATAACCTATTTCAGAATAAAGAAAGTTTGTAATAATTTTACAAAAAATTACTACAGTTGCATTCAGATTGATAGAAAGCGTTATGACTACGAAAAGATCTTTTGGTGTTGAACAAATGGCTCTGCGATTAAATTAAAGAGTCAGAAAGCATTTTATTTTGCTTTGAAATAGCTTGGAGAAATTTTTACGAAGCAAAAATGGAAACTGAAAATATGGAAATTTGTGTGTGGAAAATATTTCAATGCCTTCATACGAAGTATGATCGAATTTTGTAGTTAAACAAAGAAAAAGATATTAAGAAATGGGAACAAACTGCTTAAACTAGCTTAAAATTGATACTAAAACTTAATTGCTGCAGAAAATCAAATTAAATAATCAAGTTTCGTTTATAGCTGTTGTACTTGAGTCTTCTATATTGAAGTTCGAAAATAAGTTCTGATATCGATTTTCTTAACATTAAAATTTTATTACTAAACATACCAAATTTCGATTTGTTATTGGAAAATTGGAACGAGGAATTGGTTTTATTAATGCACGTGATCAGCGCTATTTGTGACGCAATTTTTTTTTTTTTTTTGAAAAAAAATAACGTTTTCGAGCGATGAGTTTTTATGACTTTCGACGTGGCTTAGTTCGGCTCAACCCGAATTCAGTCATCGTCACCGGTTTGTTCAACATACCAATTTTCGATTTGCTATTGGAAAATTGGTATGTTTAGTAATAAAATTTTAATGTTAAGAAAATCGACATCACACAACACTTTCGAATTTCTGATCAACATATTTGGAACCAAAATCCGAATTTGAATTCAGGATAGCTAAGTGCCTCAATAAATTTAAACCTTCAACAATTTTACATCCATACATAACCAAACCATATATAAAGTGTGATAAAACAAACTCATCTAGAAAACATACATTTCTTGTTTGAAGGTTTTTTTTTTAAGTTATTGACAACTTACTGCAGATTTTTGTAACAATTTAGGCAAGTTTGAGTCGGTCAAAAACATTTAAACCAATGGCACATTTTTCACGCAGCAGTTCTGGTGAATGGAAAGTGTCGCACATTTTATCATTCGAAATGAATCAGAATATAATTTTTGTTATTTTTATGACTTAGAAAAATTGTTTCAGAATTGTTACTCGTATTGCAATAAAAATTAACTTGCATCTTATGAATGACATATGGGAAAACTTCTCCTTTTTAGTGAGCTCTGGCCATAAACCTTTTTTTTATCGATTTGAATACTCGAATAGTAATTAAAAAACAAAACCATTTATAGTAATAAATTAAGAAATTAGCAAAAAATTAAGGAGATTATTATAACGATTTCATTTTTCTGCAATTTTTATGTATTCTTGAGTTGGACTAAAGTTAAAATATATATCTGATACCGCAAAAACTTTAAGCATGAACAAATATGTCACCTCAATCAAGTTTTAATTTTTAAAACACAGTTTGAATTAAAACACTCCAACTTAGGCTACATTATTTTTTTCTTTTTTTAAAGTTAACTCTTTCTGAATTTCGGATTTTTATTTTAATTTTTTGTTGCGAAATTATTAGCTTTTTTCGTCATCAAGTTGGGGTAACACTGCTCGCAAGCACTAATAGAGGCTCTTTTCAATGAATATCAATTATTGACCTTACAAACATATGAAACCACAACATTAACGAGTATTTTATGATGATCCTATCCAATTATTTGCTTTTGGTTTGCTTTTAACTTCTGCTCTACAAAAGAAAATAGGTCAATAGATTGCTTGACTTCTCAGACACTTTAAAACTATTCAATTTACAAAAAAGAAGAAATTAATAAAAGAATATCTGTGGTCACAATCCGTAACAGCCTAACACGAGTTAGGACACAATTGAGTTATTAGCACCATCGTATTCAGCGTATTTAAATTTATTTGCTCTAAATTTTTCATGTTTGTATCTCTTCTAGGAAGGCAATTAATTCTAAAAAACCTAATAGCTTAAGTTATTTTTCTAAATGGCTGTTTTGGCATAACTGCCTAAGTCAATTTAGGATTACAACAAATATAAAGATTATTTTTTCATCATTGCCTAAATCAACTTAAGTTAAAACTTTATGAATTCTTATATAGGAATAACAACCTAACTCAACATGAGAGATCGAATCTGAAGTATTTTGACATAGAATAATAATTTATGTCAATTTAGGCGCACTTAAAGTTTTTTATTTAATCTGGAATAATAGCTTAACTCAACTTGAACTTTTTGACTTTCTTTCGTTCAACAATTAATATGAGCCTAAGTGTCTTTTTCGATAATATCTTTTGACTCCGAGAATAAACAACTATTTTTTGTTAACAACTAAGTAAAAAAATTCGTTTCCTTGGAATCTGTAGCAAAGTTTTACCAAAAAACACCTTCTCCTGATTTTCAGTGAAGATTTTAAACTTTAAACTCCTGTACTGAAAATATTGAAAAACAGACTTAGGCTGTTATGGGTTGTGACCACAGATATAACGAGCCCAACTTTGGATCACGGAGTGTTTCAAATTAAGCGCTTAACTCAATATAGGTTTGCCATATGGAGGCAGAGGCGCTTGACGCAATGTAAACGTTTGTCTTCTTTTAAGTCTAATGCTCCAGGGGCAGATGGTACGTCATTGAAATTTTTAAAAATGTTTTTTTCCATTAATTTCATGTCATATTTTGCACTTATTCAACACGATCATAAAGACGCCTTCTTTTCCAGTTCAGTGGATGTTGGCTAAGTTAATCCCAATTACAAAGAAAAATGACTCTTGTCATTTCGAAAATTTGAGGCCCCTTTTATTAGTTCCCATATTGTCAAAGATTTTGGAGCACATTTTAAAATGTCAGTTATTGCGTTTCATTGAAAGTGAGTCGTTGCTGAATGACTGTCAATGAGGATTTCGAAATTGTAGGAGTACCACTGGCCTACTTACTGGTGTTACAGGTACCATAAGGAAGGTTTGTGTGTTATTATCCTTGGATTTAGAAAAGGCATTTGATCGTGTTGATTATGGTGTCTTGTTAGATAAGTTACACACCATATATACTGTCAATTAATTTCATCATACCTATACGGTAGGAGTCAATATGTTGTTGTCAATGATTCGTTGTCTTCTGGTTTACGAGTCCAAAGCGGTGTTCCTCAAAGCTCGGTACTTGGTCTAATACTTTCTATTTTGTACTTGAATGATCTGTTCAGTATCCTTGACGATACATGTATTCCCTATTCATTTGCAGATGATGTAAAATTGCTCTTTAAGGATGAACATCAGTTTGATGATGTCCTGCAAAGTAATATTAATTATGCGTTAAATTTGATCTGCTCATGGATGACGGAAAATAAACTCTCAATCAACATTCCAAAACAAAAGCTATGCTTTTTTCTAATCGTGATTTGAACCTGAGTTTATCTTATCGTGGCACACATATAGAAGTGTAGTCCGGCGTTTAAATTATTCACTGCGAAGTTTTAATAATACTGATTTAGTTAGAATTATACTCGTATAGTGGCACTAATAAGCAAAATATGAGGAAAATTCAGATGGCATTTAATAGAGTTATAAGATATTTGTATTCACTGAGGCATCGTGTTCATATAACACCGTATGTTAAGCGATTCTTGGGTTGTAGTTTTAAAAATTGTATAGATTTGAAGTCGTTGTTGTTATTTTATAAGGTTGTTTGACTGCGTAGTCCTCAATTTCTTTTTAATTCGTTTAATTTTTCACATTCCACTCGTAATGAGCAGCTTCTTATTCCTAAAATAACCACACTCATGGGTTGTGCTTTTGTAGTAAGAGTAGCTCGAATTTACAATTTACTACCAAGTCATTTAAAAAGTTTTAAATTAGGTCCTGATCCTTACAAAAGGCACATTCTACAACACTTTCAGACTTTACTGTGAAATTTTGTTTTCAATTAAATTGTGAGCAGCCTTTCTTACACACCGATTATCTTATATTTCCAGATTATAAACCGATTAACTTCTAACTTTTGAATTAGCCTTTTTGTCATACCGTTTTTGTCTTTAATAATCATAATTTCTTTAAAATCATATATTTTTATAACTTTTATATTTAATTTTTAATACGTGTTGAAATCTAATAGATAAATTGTTGCATATTGTCATTTACTTATTAATAAATAAATAAATAAATAAAAATGTAATTCTCTATCATGTTGATAAGAAATATGTTTCAGATTACACTAGCCAACAAGGTTTTGGACTGGTGCAACCAAATATCTATTCTACGGTAATTTGGTGGGCTGAATTCGAATCTGTAATTGGGTTTCCTCTATCAGGCCAGGTTTTAGAGATACAAAAAAATGTTTTTACTCATTTTTCACATACCAATCACTAGTTTATTTAAAAATCAATAAATTTTCAGAAGTGAATGGGGTAGTTTGAACGTCGTTTGTATTTTGTTAGTACGGTTTCACGTATTAGAGTCAAGCAATAGCCTCCCAGCATGCTTTTGTCCAAAAACCCTATACTACGAGTATATACAAAAAAAATTTAAATCACATACCTTAAAGTCACCACATTTTATTCCATTTATTATCTTTGTATTTGAGTAATGTCAAAATTTCAATCATTGATTCGAAATTTTCCTTTGTACTACAGGCTTGAGCAATTGGTATGAATGGTTTTTCATTCCGAGGAGCCTATAATCTGTACTTAGAGCCATCAGTAAATAATCTCCATTCAGTTATGTTTGGTTGGTTAATTTTTTGAAATAAACCATCAATATCAGTACAGTATAGAATTTTTTTCTTTCTGAATGTTTCTTTTCAAAATGTGCAGCCAATTCCAAGATTCTACCTCTATAGATTGTTACTTTTGTTCCAATTTCTAGATGTTTCCACTGCAGCATGCGTGAAACGAGTAATTCTGCATCTTGCTTCGTTAAATTTAAATCCCGAACTAGATCATTGAGCTCAGCTTAAATCACTAAATGGCGTTCATCATTAGCCTGATACAAACTACCACTGCTGGTTAAATATGTTTCCGAGCATTGGGAATGGCTGGTAATGGATCATTTGGTGGACGTTGAACTGGTTTGGAAACCGATGGGACATTCAGGTAAGTAATCGGTTTCACGCTCTTTAAAGTACTAGAATTGAAGAATCGAAATAGATCTTCTTGCCATTTGACCACTTGTATAAAACAGTTCCGCAACTATTGTAAAACATTGTCGGTGTCCATGGTTTGTTCAAGTATCTGACAGCAAAACCAAAATTATAATAAAAATAATAATAATATAATGATATTGCATATCCTCTTTTCCAACCAAATATTCACCACATGCTTAAACAACATGCTCAAGCGCTAGGGTGATTTTTTAAGATTTAAGTTTTTCAGGTTGCCAGCACTGGTTGATAATGGCGTCCAAACGTCATCTGTCAAAGTGAAAAGTGTACAGTATACTCTGCCATTTCATCATGGAAAGACTAACAACGAGCAACGACTGTAAATCGTTGAAATTTATTATCAAAATTCGTGCGCTGTGACAAATAAGCATCGTTTGATACGACCATTTTATGGTCGTCATAATCGATCTGCTGAATCAACAATTCGTGCTGTTATCTCCAAGTTTCGCCCTAAATTTGCTTTATTGGATATAAAACCATCGACTCGCATGCGTAGAGTGCGTACCGAAGAAAATACGGAAGCCGTAGCAATCAGTGTTAATGGCGATCGTGAAATGTCAATTCGTCACCGTTCTCAGCGATTGGGCATGTGTGTTACTCAAACGCAATTAATTTTTTTTTGCCCCGATTGGCTGAGTTGAACTTGGTTGACATGTGGTTTCATCAGGACGGTGCAACATGCCACACTGCTCGTGAATGGATGAATTTGGTGAGCAGCTTATCTCTCGATTTGGCCCTGTGAGTTGGCCCCCAAGGTCTTACGATTTAATGCTTCTTGATTATTTCTTGCGGGGTTATGTCAAGTCGTTGGTCTTTGACTTTATTGAAGCCTTACAGGATAACATAACACGCATTATTAATGGAATACAGGCCGAAATGCTCGAAAAAGTGATGAAAAATTGGACCTTCCGAATGGACATTTTGAGACGGAGCCGCGGACAACATTTACATGAATTTATCTTTAAAAATTAAATTGCAAAGACCAATTTATCGATTTCAATAAAAAAAATTATTCTATGATGCAAATTTTAGTGTTTTATTTGCTTTTAAAAAAAACTGTGACTAAAAAATCACCCTACATTATGACGATTTAGAATGAGTGGTGGCTTCTGTCAAATTAATAATTGTGAAATTGTAGTGTCCGTATTGACTGTTTTACAGTATTGACAGCATACGATAAAAAATGAACAAAGCGCGATGGCCCAATTTTTATGCCAGATTCGAATTCAGTGTACCCAGATTAGTTAAAAACATGCTTCGCTTCTGCAGTAAATTTTTTCCCAAATCTGTAGACCAGTGTTATTAAGAAAATGTCTGCTGGTACTAGTAGTTTGGTATTAATAACCATTTTTATTTCCGCTTGGAAATATAATTTAGAAGCCACATTTTAACAATTTATCGATAGATGTAAGTGGTCATCGTTATCCCAAGATGGAAAACGTACACGATGTAGATGCATTTTTCAATTAAAATTAAGTGCAGGTTAAGGTTTAGCAGCAATGATACTTATACTTTTATGTATTAATATTACGTATACGTTATTATTTAAATAATTTATTTAAATAACTTTAATATGGTAATGCCTTTAAAAGTGAAAACAAAACTGGAACTTCTTCATTGTTTTCATTGGGAGTTAGTTTTGTTCAGGTGTAACTGCAGTACTTGGTCAAAATAATAAATGCATTGTTCAATTCTTTAATATTGTCGCAGTCTGCTGTAGTCTTTTTGGAAAGGCCAGTTATTTTACTGTTGTTTATCTTCATTCATAACAAAATATTTTGTCAAAAAAAAAAAAAAAAAAAAAAAGAAATCAGCCATGGGTTGAAAAAGTCATTGTTTTCCGGAGAAGATAAAAATTGTTTCAAGACTAAGAGAAAATGAACAAAGTCTTCGTTTTATAGCAGAAACTATGAATCGGTCGCTGTTTTTTTGTACAAAATGCTTTAGAGCCTAAAAAGCCCGTCGAAACTCACGGAAGACCCAAAAAGAAACTTCAAAAACATCAGATATCCGTATTGTGACACTTGCGAAGAAGGACCCGTTTGTGTTTTCAAGAGCGATTTCAGCAGAAATTGGAAATGTAATTTCATTGCGAATGATTCGTCGTAGACTACAAGAAGCACATTTACGGGGACGGATAGCCAGAAGAATTCCTTTGCTTAGACAAAACAAAATTTAAAGACTAGATTGGCGTTTGCACAAGTCATTCCAATTGGACTGGAGGAGACAGTGGAAAAAATTTTGAAACATTTTGTAGAGCAATGAAACAAAAATTAATGTATGTGGAAACGACTGTGCCCGGAATGTTCGACGCCCTAAGGGTAAGAAATTCCATGTTCGCTATACAAAGAAGACGGTCAAGCAACGATCCGAATCATACTTATAAGTGGGTAAAGGATTGGTTTCAAGATAATAATGTTGCCTTTTTTGATTGGCCAAGTCAATCTTTGGACATAAATCCAATCGAAAATCTTTTGGGGAGAGTTGAAACAAAGAATTGGAAGGGGAATTCTTAAAAATAAGGATCAGCTATGGAATTTGGTTCAAAAAACTTGGTATGAAACGCCAATAGAAACCTGCAGGAAGCTTATTGCCAGTATGCCAAAAAGAGTCAATATAATAATTGAAAATAAAGGTGGATATACTGGCTTTTAACGATACTCACCCCATTTAGCAAAATTTCAGCCATTTCTTAACTTTTTGCTTATTATAACTAAATGTACTTATTATTTTGTGCAACTTTTTTGATTAATTTCTTACTTTTTGGATAACACTGAATTTAATTTTTGTTTTACGCTATTGTTTTACTATTCATTTTATTTCTAATGTTATAACAAAAGAAATTAGTATTTTTTTTTCTTTTAATTTAAATAAATTTTCGTTTACGAGCATTTAAAATGGAGATGATATGGAGATCAATAGAGATAAATAATATATTCGACCAGACAATTCTTATAAATCTGACAAGCTGGTATGGGTTGTCAAAATTTCCAAGCAAGTGCCAAATGACTCATGCAGTAATTTATTTCTCAGTCTGTATGGCATGAAGAATATTCTTATTAGAATCACATGTTGCCCGCATCCATATCTTGAAACTTAGGCATAGAATCCTGAATTCTAATGCCAACAGTAAGCACTACTAACTGCCATTCTTTGGCCAAGTGCATTTTTAGCGAAAATATGTCGAGGCTGCATGCGATCAAAAATCTGTACCTGTTTCGTTTTTTCCTTTTTAAATAAGTTCAATTTATGTGTTCGTTCATATAAAAAAAAACACTTTATTTAATTTAGCCAAAGATTAGCAAACTCTATTTTCATTTGTTAGTTGCTCCGGTATGCTTATCGTGGATGTTGTCTGTTCCGTGGTTCAAAAAGCAAGAATGTTTAAATAGCAAGAGCTGTGTGCAAATTGAAGTGTGCATTGTCGCAAATATGTTCTAAATTTTCATATTTGGGTAGATCATAAAATTAATCTGCTACTCTGCAAATCATACACTGCGACCTCTACTCAACGCATGCGAAAACACAGCGTTAACGCTCTCACTAGTCAAAAACAATAACTTAGTGAGTCGAGGCGTAAGTGTACTATATTCAAAGCACAGCTTATTTCAGTGACCGCAACAACAACAACAATTTAGCTTTGATACAGACAGTACCTGGGAACTAAGAAGATATTTTAACAGTGCTGAATTTTGTTATAGGATCAAATAAAATATTGAAATAGAATTTTGCAAATAATGACGTTAAATGGTATTACAATGTTATGATCATATGACATATTATGAACATTTAGTTAGATTATTACTATTGTTATTAAATTAATAAGAAATGGTGTTTTTATAATTTTTTGTTGTATATTGGAAAAATTCCTTTTTAGAAAAAAATAAAAAGTTTGAGGAATATATTTATTTCCGCAAACTGAACCAATTACTGAAACGTTGAAGATGAATTGTGTCTTAATAATAACTAGTGAATAATTTCTGAACATGAATTCGAAAAAAATCAGCACACATTTGTTGGTAGTTCATATTGTGTTCTTCTTAAGCGTAGTTCTATTTTTTGTAAACCTAATGGGCGAACAATGAATTGTTGTAATTATGAGTATATCGCAAATATACGGCCAGCAATAGTCTGATTTTTGGAACAGGAAAATATCAAGCATATGATCTTGGTTTCAAACCACGATACAACCACCAATCATTATTTGAAAGGCTGTCGCCTAGATGTGTTTGACAAACACTTCGAGTAATCGGAAAGTCTAGTAAATGCTCCTCTAATTAACTTTCGGAGTTGTTGTAAAAATGTGGGTCAAGTTAAGCACATCTTACAAAATATTGCGTGCAAATTCACTGAAAATGTGAAGCTCTTCCATTTCTCTTTTATGGGATGCAAGGGAATTTGTTTTTTCTTTTGTCGCAAATGTTCAAATATATTATAGATTTTAGGACACTCTTTTCAAAATGAGATTATTGATATTACTCATACGCATTCCCTGTAATATTTTAAATCACTAATGAATAATAGTACTACGATTAACTTAGCAGCATTTCATTTCAAATTTTGATTTGTTGCCAAATCTAGCAAAAGCCTCACTGAAAGGATTCTGTGAGTCTAAAAATGGAATTTTCACTGAATGTGAGAAGCTCATCCACGTATGCCCTGCAAAAAAGTGGTAGACATTCAATAAGAATAGTATTTTCATAGCTTCAACAAATGCTATACGAGCATATTTTCATTTTATGAGAAGCTCTTTATGATCGACTCTCGTTGTGAGGCTAGTAAACATTTTTAGTATTTTTTTTTTTTGTTTTTTGATACAGAATCTTAAAATTGTTTAACATGTATTTAAAATTGTTCTTCGTTAATGACTAAAATTAATCAGTAATGCGAATTATAATTAAAGAAGAAAATTGTCATGAAAAATAATTTATATTTGAATTATAAAAAATTACTCTCGAGACGGTTCTTGTAAAATTTTTATTTTATTAGATATTTCTTCGAAAGTGACATATTTATGATATCGTTAATTATGTAACTTAAACATAGATATGAATTCCTTTGCTTTTTTTCTATCTTTAGACAGTGGCAGTGAAAACAGCATTCCTTCTGTAACTTCTACTACTTCTAGATGGCAATCAGTGGTCCTAGATGGTCATTTTTTGTACTGCGTATGGATGTCGGAAGAGGATCGACTTATTAGCGTGTTCGAAATTTGTCATTTCAAACAATCGGGTTTTCGATTTATATAGTTATCTCAGAGTTTTCTTATAGTATACAAAATTATTATAAAAACCTCCTCAACTCGTCTCAGGGGCTACCAAATCTTCGGGAGAAAGTTGAGAAATGATTGTAACAATTTCTGACGAACTTGAATTAGGAGCGTTTTCGCGAGGGAATATATGTAATATGTGATATTTCTGTGCATCAGTTTTATATTTCCATATAACAACATTGACGTAGAAGGCAACAATTTTTCTTGCAAATTGTAGTAATCTCAAAATATGCCTTGTTGCGTTACTGAAAAGGTAAGAACTTGATCAGGTAGTCAATTTTAATCAGATGTTGTGAGATAGAGTAGTAGTAGTAAGCTATGAACTATAGGAGATGATTGTGAAAGTGATTTTGTTACTTTATTTTTCGGCAAAAGATCTGCTTCTAGTGATTTGATGTTATATTTGATTTTTAGTTCTTTCCTGCTGTACATTATGTGTGATGTAATATAAAATTTTAAATTAATTTTTAACGCGCATTATCGATACGTTTATATTTTAATACAACGCATGATGATTTTCAGTTACTTCGAAACTGTTGTGTAGATACGGAGACATTTCTCAAAATAGTTATGAAATACGCGCTCCAAGTTTATATCGTTTCAGGCTCCTAGAGGTTATGATTCAGAAAAGTCTCAAATGTAGCAACATTTTCTCGTAAGCTTTCATCACATATGAACACAAATTAATTTTTGGAAGGATCGTGTAATACTAATTGACAATCGAAAAATATGCCAATATCAGTAAATTTTTGAAATTGTTACTATGAATATTTCACAATAGCACGCTAGTCTAATATTTCTAACAAAATTTTGATTCAAATTTTCGATAGATACCGACAGGCACCAATGTCGTCAAGTTCAGAAATTATTTAGACTGCTAAAAAGCAATTAATTAACAGCAGATTAATCAACGCAATGTAGGGTTAAAAAATAAGCGTTGAATGGGATTGGTGCGAAAACAGATTGTCTCGGCCACTCTACCCAGATTTGTTTTTCTACCAGTATACGCTCATCATTCACAAAGTATTTGCATTCCTATTGCAAAGGGTTTCCAATTGAATATCTTAAATGCTTACCGGTTATTTAATCACATTTTGAAAATAATATCACGTATACGAAATATAGCTGTAATGCCACCATTTATGCGCCATTTATGTTAATCATACGAAACTTTTATTGGCTTTAAGAGTAAGTAGTATGAAAACAATTATCAGGAATATTTATTGTTACCATATTTTGGGAATAAATTTACGTGTGCACTATAAAGTTAAAATCCGACCTTATATAATCTAATTAATGTTAATCACACACAAATTTAGTTAGCTTTAAGAGTAGCCATTATGCAAGCAATATTATCATATATTGAAAATACTGTTACGTATACGCAATAACGTTATGATACAATTAATAGTAATCATACGTACCATTAACAAGCTCAAACTATAAGTAACATGTTGTTGCTGCCACAAATACCATTCATACACAAAAAGGGATACCCTTTGCAATTAATGACAATTATACTTTGGACTTATAAACTTGAAACACACAATATTAACGAGTATTGCACTCATTTGGTTTACATTTAATTTCTGCACTGAAAACAAAAATAGGTCAATAGGTTGCTTGACTTTTTCCTCCAGTTGGTGTGGCTTTAATTTACCCCACCAAAAAGTAAGAAAACATGCCCAATCGTGTAATACTCAATAGGGTAAACATTACAAAATGATTGCGTATACGATTTAAACGTTTTTGTTACGGCTCTGGAAAAAAGGTCTTGTAACTTGCATTGACTAACAAGTTAAGAGGAATTATTTGCGGCCAAGTAATGGCGCTATGAATACGCTGGCTAGCAGCTTGATGGTGATGACGGTGTTGAGTGGCAAAAACTTTTAGCAAAGCAAGAAACAAGAAAAAAAAAACACTGGCCCATTTATGATGTCAGCAGCTAATGACTGTTTGTATTAACAAATATATAGCAATCAAGAAGAAAAGTGGGGAAGGAATAAAAAGCGAAGAGAGGAAGAAACATTAGAAGACAATTGTAAAGAGGCAGAGAAGTGGAAAAAACTACACAAAAATGTCAATGTATGGCTTAGCATGAAGACTAAGAAAATGCATAAGCATTTTAGTAGAAAGCAAAAATCTGAAGATATCTCGGAGTTGTAGTTGCTTATGTTTGTTTAGTTTATTGCTTCGTTTGAAAAAATTGGCCTAATTTACATTTCTAGGTTCATTACCATCCCTACCACACATACTTTGCCTTTGAGGCTAGGAAAATATGAGTCAACCTTTTTCCAAATGTTTCGGTTTCGAGTTAGTGTATTCTTTTTGTCTCGTTTTGTGCCCCTGTGTGACAGCTGTCAAAAGGCCAACTTAACGAACAAAACGTTGTTTTCGTGTGCTTGCTCTACTCGCTTGTTTTTCTGTAAAATGTCCTAATGACCGAGTAAGTGCTGGAATTTCGCTTTTTCCGCACATGCCAACGGGATGGAGCGGCGGAGAGAGAGAGCGAAAGAGCAGTAAAACGTCAGACGGCCATTGAAGGGCGCCAATGTGATTCGTTAAAAATGAATAAAACACGAGTGTGTTGGTATGGCTCTTAACGAAACTGAACGAAACTTTGAGTTTGTTCGAAGCGCAAAAGTTAGACGAACGTTAGTTTAAGCGAACCACGGAGACGTATGGATTTCGGGTAATAAAACAGCGCTAAAAGTGTTCACAAAAGTTTAAAAGAGACCAAAAAGAATAGATTTTTCAGTTCAGACACACACATACGCTTGATATACATATATATAAACATATTTTTAGAAATGTATTGGTGTATAGTGGCTAGAAAAGCCTTTTTGTGTGTTACATGTGATGGTGGCGGTGATGATGATGGTGATGATGATTCTGAAAGCAAAATCTATACTCGAAAACAAATTTCAAGGCAATTTTTGGAAGAATTTTTTTTTAACAAAAAAGAAAAAACATTAACAAACTAACGAAAACAACAAAAAATTAAAAAAGAAAGGAGCAGAGGAATAAATTATATAAAAATCAAGGAGTTGTGTGAACAGAAAAACGAAAAATTGAGCCTGAAAATTGTATATATATAGGTTAGCTGTGCAAAGCTTCAATAGAGGTCATAGTGCGATGACTAAAAGAAAGAAATTTGTTAATATTTTTGGTTTTGTTGTAAATTTATATAGTTCTGTATCGTCTGATTAAAAGCAGGAAGTTTCTTAAGAATGTATCGGGTTTAAATTGTTAAAGAAGCTAAAAAGTCCTATGACTTAATGACTTTGTTGCTTTGGAAAAATTTTTTTCGGGGTTTTCGATTTTTCTTCCCTTCATAGGTTATGTATACGTTTTAGGAGAAAAAACACACACACACATACACTCACATACAGAATAACTCACAAAACGAACCATTGGCAAGCGAAAAAGAAACGAAGAAACACCAGCGATTGTTAAGAAAAAGAGTAAGAGTTTTATACTCTACAGCGTTAAAAGTATATAAATTTAAAGGATATGGCCACCCTAACAAATGGCCCAAATACGTTTGAACACATGTACACACACACATATAGACGCGTGCACACACCAACAGGCCCCCACTTCCCCTAACTTTAGGCTTCACCAAAAAAAAACCCATATATCTCACCCATACATTCTCCCAGTACAAAACCCAAGTGAACTCTGGGCAGTTCAACTTATAATGTAGTGAGTGTGTGAGTGGTGTATAACGTTATACTATACAGTGGTGTACTTTCGTGTGGTGTGGTGTGGTGTGATATGGCATGGCATGACATGGTATGGTATGTGTGTGTGCTTGTGTCTTTGTACATTCCTTGCTTTGCTTCGTTTCGCTGTTCGTTCATTCGTTTCGTTCGTTTATCATGTATAGCAATTCGTCGCGTTCTTGCTGTGTCCTCGTTGTAGACAAATTTAAAACAAAGAATTAACTCCTCATTTGCTTACGCTCTCTCGTTTGCTCTCTTTCAACTACTTCTTACTAGCTACACAATATGTAAGGCATTTCTGTAGCTCTTCCTCTCTCTCTCTCTCTCTCTCTTAGCCAACATACCTGTATACGTGTATGCCGCGGTCTCTACGAGAGTGTGTGTGTTTGTATTGTGCCTTTGTTTTCGTTGTTGATATTAAAGTTGCTGTTGTTGGATGTTTGTATTGTTGACGTGGTCATCCTCATCATCAGCATCGCCATAGCTTCATTTATATGTTTAGCTAGCTGTTGTTTTCTCTAAAATTGACACACAGAGTAATCATCTGTGTGCGTGCATATGTGTTAGAGTGATTTATACTTTCATATAGTAAACATCTAAAAAATACAGAGTTCTAGTGTGTTGTTTTTGTTTGTGGCGTTGTATTTTAGCACCACTTAAATTTATCGCGTGCGTCGTCGCCGTCGTCGTCTCGAAGTCCGCATTACACGAAGTTTCAAAAAGTAGGAAAAAAAAACGACGAAACTCACGAGTTTCCTTTGTGACTCCTAAAATCGTATGAAGTTTTTTTCGTTTTGCTTTTGTGAAAAGCACAACAAGAAAATTTAAATGGCAATCAAAAAATTCTTAACCATCGAGCAGAAAGAGGCGAATACTAAGTGTAACACTTAAAGAAATACTAAGCGAAAAAAGAAAAATAGAGAAATGAAACGGAACGAAAGCAAAAAAAAAAAAAAAATCAATGAAACTTCGGTAATAATGACACGGAATAGAGAGAGAGAGAAAGAAAAATATCCAAAGAACCAACAGACAAACAGTGTGAACGAAAGGATAACGTCATTACAGATATTTTTAAAACTAACCTGAATGACAAATTTTGTGAAGTTGTAAAATTATAAAAATAAACGAATTTAAACACATCTTCACTTAAAAGTTATTTTCAATTTCCATTTTCAACTAAGACATAAATATTAAAAATCTAAATGAAATTTTGTCAGAAAAAAAATATTAGCATAATAAAATATGGAAATGCATAGAAAAAGTTCACATTAAAAAAATAAAAATACGAAAAAGAAATACGAAATGCGAAATACTAAACAATACAATCTTAAATTTTGCAAAATCTTAAAAAAATAAAAAAAAGTAAAATTTGGTTCAAATTAGAAAATGATCTCTAATTTTGAGTTAACTTTTAAAATATTGAAAAATTAAATAGAGAGAATTAAAAGTGTTATTAAAAACCCTACGATTCGAAACGTTATAAAACATTTGGTAGTAAACATCACATAAATATAATATTGAATGTAAATATGAAAGGCTAACAAAAAAATCTTAACTCCCAAAATATTTAAAAATTAAAAAAATTATTAAAAACTACATTGTAATAATGTTAATATAATAATAATGATAATAACATAAATTACTTAACATAATAATAATGATAATAATATATAGGTAACAAACATATTTTTTTTATTTTTTGCTAAAATTGTACGACTACATAAATAATAAGGCTTTTATTATAATAACAGTATCAATAATAAAGTAAAAATAATATATAATGGTAATAAAAAATAAAAACAAACACAAAAGAAACATTAAACAAAAAGAAAATTAAAAATATGAAAGTGAATAAATCTTCTAAAACTCAAATAACAAAAGGAAAACCAAATAATTAAGATTTAAAAACATTAAAAACTTAGTAATGTATGCTATCGCAAATGTCGTCAGAAACTCCTAATAATAATTTATTAAAAAAAAACATCAAAATATCTATAAATTATAATGAAAACTAAAAGGAGGAAAGGAAAACTCAAATTAATTCATTCTAAAAACTGAAAATAAAATTCGTAGAATAATTAAAAGACACAAGAAAATCAATATAACAATAATAACAAAGAACATATCCTATTGCATCCAATGAATGGAATATGTGACCGGTCAAGGGACGACAATTAGAACAAGCCAATAACCTACACTTGATAGTGGGTCATCTAAATGCGTCTGATGTGCACTTCGCGCAGTCGAGTAATCGACAAATCTAATAAAAGCTTCGCAAACTGGCGATAAATACTAACAATAATAAGAAACAAAAAACAAATGGCAAGATAATAATAAATTATAGAATAATAAATAAATAAATAAATTGAATAACACAAAAAACTAAGCAAAAATAAATATGAATATATTAAACATTAAAAGATAACAAAAGAAAACACAAATTACAAGATATTGGCAAGAAATTAAAAACTTCTTGAGAGACAAATTGGAGAAAAGCCATAATTTAATAAATTAAAAAAAAAAACAGTAAGAAAAACAAAACAAGCAAATCTATAAATGTTACTAAAAAAAAAAGAATTTAAATAACAATATACTCTGACATATAATAATAAAAACGTAAAACAAAATGAGAATAGAAACATAAAATGCAAAATCTTGAAAGAACCCAGACGATTCAAATTACTAAATTTTGATAATATGAAGACATTTAAAAATTAAAGTGAAAGAAGAACAGAATTTGAATAAGTTTCGAAATGGTTTTTCGTATTGTAAAAGATTACAATCTATTGAAAAAGTTAAATAATATATTAAAAAAAAAAAACAAAGAAAACAACTGACATAATAGATATAAATAATAAAACCAATTATCTAATTTCGAAATATTAAAAAATCTGTTAAAAAATAAAAATAGAAGTAAATATGAAAATTATATTTAAAATAAAATATAAATAGCGAAATAGAACAGAAAACTTAAATAATATTAAATGTAATATTAATATTAAATATATCAACAATGTTTCATCACAAAAAAAAAACAACAAAATAATCATTTGTTAACTATAAAGGCAAAAACAGCAAATAAACCATAAATTAAAATAATAATATTAATAACTTTTTTATAATCATAATAGCAATAATAACAAAACTTATAATAAATAATGATGAAACTAATTACAAAATTCGAAATTGGAAAAAAGTAAATTTTTTCGATCTTTCACAAAGGAGGAAAATTTGGAGGAATATTTGCTAAAAGAGAAATCAAATATAAAAAGAAAAACAAAGTACTAACCGATGTGGTAACAACACAACGTAATACAATTAAACGAAAAAGTCAAATAATTAATTGCCAAAAAAAGAAAACATAACTAATTATAATTTAAAAATAATAGTAAAGTCTTAAATTACGAAATATTTAAAACAAAAAGAAAAGTCTATAGGAATTTCAGTCAGGTGAAGTGACTTACATGTACCTTGTGTTGGTACAAAAAGTGTGAGGGATGCCCGAAGGAATGTGATGAGTCGCTGAGTTCTTTAAAAAAGTAATCTGAATTTATAAAATTGTAATTTTTTCAAGTATCCTGCCTATTTCGTGTATCCCTCTGATTTTTGCTTGTAAGAAGATGAACACTGTTTTCTTGCTGAGTCGGCCAATTTGTATGAGGGGCATGGAAATCCAGTCTATTTCCATTCGCATAATTAAGTTTGCTAAATGCGTGATGCATACTAAATTATACTGAATGTAGGGCAATGTAATGAAAATTACAAAACTAGGAATATGTGGACAAAATTATGTAACTTATATGGTGTTTCCAGAGAAGTCATGGTTATCTGGTTGATTTTTTCAAATTTCCAGAGCATTACAGTGCAATACAATTGCTAAAGATCTAAATGATTGCTGTCCACGAATCGGAGATTAGTAAGGAATATTAAATTCCGTTTAATCGGCCGAATTATATGGGAGGCCGTCCAAATGCGTAAAGTGCACAAAATTTTACTGGATTTCGTATAGCTGTTGAAATGATGTGAAACTAAAATTGGTAATTTGTATTGTAGGTACTAGAAGGGCGTGATTAATTGATCAATTTCTCACAAATTTTGCACAGAGTTATAAGATAATATATTGAACAAGAACACAAGTTATTGCAGTCTACCGATTAGAATTGCATAAAATTGGCCAATTTTCATGGGAGGTACCAAAAGGGATGTGACAATGCTGTCCATTTTGATTGCCAGACCGTACTTTGCCAAACGCTCAATGTGTAATAAATTTGACTACATTTAGTGTAACCATGTAAGAGATATGAATCCTAGAATTTATTGACCAGTTGTATGGGGTCACTGGAAGAGGCGTGGTTTGTCTGTTGATTTCTCCAAATTCTGTCAATCATTGCAAACAAATCTAATGTAATGTCTGTGAATGTCATATTAAATTGCAAAATATGAATTGCAAGTGATTAATTTGTATGAGAGATACGCCCGATATAGCCTATTTACAACTCTGGCTTGTATCTGATAATATATTAGGCTGTGTCGAGTTTTGGGACATTCCAGCAAGCTTTACAGATTGACATCGCTTAATGCGCTTAAGAAGTTATGAAACATATTTGGCACATTAGACGCTTTCTTCTGAATGTTACATTTTTTGCCGTATCAAATGATATGTATCTTGATGCCGCCGGATGAAAGTAAAAATATAACTAAGAACATATATTTATATTGTTTTAGTACTCTTAAATATTAAATATAGTATGAACTGGAGTGGTTTGACGTCTTATACATTTCTTTTTAACTGAAACGAAATTATAAATGTACATTTATTCTGTTTCCCCATCGAAACGTAATGAAACAGATATTTTGAGAGTTTGAAAATCTGAAAAGAATGCAGTTTCGTTTCTCAGTCTGAATTAGAAATGAAACCAAATGTAGTTTCGTTTCTTGGCAGAGAAAAAGTCCCGGCGCCAAATTGCGAAATATAAAAATGCGTCGAGTAATTTATTTTCTGAACTTATGATACCAGATTCTTATAAATTGATCAAAAATGATGCCTGTTTTCTTTTTAATTCAATAACTTCAAATGAAATGCATGCAAAAGGTTTCAAAAACTGAATCACAATGAAAATTGTTTCTAATTTTGTTTAGGGTATAAGAATGAAAATCAAAATTGCTTGCAATTTAATATTGGTTGTATGAAACAAAAGCAAAATTCAATGCAATTTTGATTTGGTTGTCGGAATCAGAATAAAAATGTAATATATTTTTGATATAGATTCCGGAAATTGAAACAAATTCCAATTATTTTTGAATTTAATTACGTTTCGGTTACCGTTCTTAATGCTATGCTACACTAATTTGAACAATTCTAATCGAATTCAATTACTAATGGAAATTCGTATTTCTAATATCTGAGGTCACAATCCGTAACAGCCTAACTCGAGTTAGGACACAATTGAGTTATTAGCACCATCGTATTTAGCGTATCTAAATTTATTTGCTCTAAATTTTTCATGTTTGTATCTCTTCTAGGAAGGCAATTAATCCTAAAAAAACCTAATAGCTTAAGTTATTTTTCTAAATGACTGTTTTGGCATAACTGCTTAAGTCAATTTAGGATTACAACAAATATAAAGATTATTTTTTCATCATTGCCTAAATCAACTTAAGTTAAAACTTTATGAATTCTTATATAGGAATAACAACCTAACTCAACATGAGAGATCGAATCTGAAATATTTTGACATAGGATAATAATTTATGCCAATTTAGGCGCACTTAAAGTTTTTTATTTAATCTGGAATAATAGCCTAACTCAACTTGAACTTTTTGACTTTCTTTCGTTCAACAATTCATAACAATTCATAAGTGTCTTTTTCGATAATATCTTTTGACTGCGAGAATAAACAACTATTTTTTGTTAACAACTAAGTAAAGAAATTCGTTTCCTTGGAATCTGTAGCAAAGTTTTCCAAAAAACACCTTCTCCTGATTTTCAGTGAATATTTAAAACTTTAAACTCCTGTACTGAAAATACTGAAAAACAGACTTAGGCTGTTATGGGTTGTGACCACAGATATATCTTAAAAAATAAATGGTTTCTCAAAATAATACATGGATAGAGATAAATTTTTTCCGCATTTATATATCTTATCTTATCTTATCTATATATATAACAATCAATTGCTGTGCGTTAGTCTCGCTAAAGCTCGAGAACGGTTGGACCGATTTGGCTCATTTTGGTTTTAAATTATTGGCAGAGTATTCCGGAAGGTTTAAAAGGTTTTATTTGAAGTGGTAGATGGCGTTATAGATGAGATTTTTGCAATTAATTTTTTTTACCACATTAACATTGAATCAAATAATGGTAGGTGACAAACATACCAGCCTATATCTGGCGCTGTTATTTATTTGAGTTCTATTGATAAAGCATTTTGATGGCAAAACAACGTTTGCCGGGTCAGCTAGTTTCTTATATATCTTAATGAAAAAAATGACATAATTGCTGAAAAATGTTTTCAGTTTTCTCCTAGAAGGTCCTTATGTAAACACATGTGTTTCTATTGCACTGATTACTCAATTTAGTGACGCATACCCTTCTTTTCTTATACATAATATATCGACCTATTCGGTGAATTTCAGTGGAAATTTGTATTTTTTAGTATTTCTAAATAAACGTGTCCATATATAAGATGATACCTTCACAAATTATGTGGGATGGATCTTTCCTGTATCTATTAATGATCATCATAAGTAGGCAAGTTAAAAAATAACTTGTTGGAAAATTTTCCCAAAAATCCCCATTTTTCTACACATGGTGCGCAACTAAGTTCCCGCTGTTTGTCAATAGGCATTACGGCATCAGCCGTAATTGCTAGTCCATTCTTCCATGAGCCAAGCTTAGGCACATGGTAAACATACCGCCTCGACACAACAGCGATTTTCTTTTGACTTCATATTCTTTTGAATGTGTGAATATGTATGATTTTCTGCCAAATAATCGTCATATGAGGGAAGTAGTATTGATTTTCTTCTTTCAATCGAGAAAAACCGCGACTGAAGCTCATCGAGAGCTTCAAAACGTTTACGGAGATGCTGCTTTAAGTCAAACAACGTGTCGAGGTTGGTTCCGTCGCTTTAAAGACGGTAATTTTGATGTTGACGACCGTTCGCGTGAAGGAAGAACAAAAAACCTTCGAAGACACTGAGTTGGCGGCATTGCTTGATGAGGATCCGTGCCAAATGCAGGTAGAGATTGCTTCAGCATTAGCCATGTCCAAGGGATTGCATTCGTTGGAATTGATACAAAGGCAAGGAACCTGGGTTCCTAAGGAATTGAAGCCATGGGAACGTTGAGCGTCGTTATTGTTCGCCTATGAACAACTGCTTTAACGACAAAATAGGAAGGGGTTTCCTTATCGTATTGTAACGGGTGATGAAAAATCGATTCATTACATCAATCCAAAGAAAATAAAATTATAAGGTTTGCCCGGTTATGTTTCTACGTCGTCGCCTCCGCCGAACATTCACGCTGCAAAGGTTATGCTCCATATTTGGTGGGGCCAGATCGGTGTTATTTATTACGAGCAGTTAATACTAAGTGAAGCCATCACTGGGGATCGATATCGACTTTAATTAACAAGATTTAGCATAGTTCTGTACGAGAAATGCCCACAATATGCGGAGAGTTACGAAAAAGTGATTCTTCTGCATAACAACGCTCGGAATCATGGGCCGTTTCAGCTTTGGAACATGACGCAATGTAATTCGAAATCGGATATTCTTTGAACATATAATTGGAGCAAATAACAAGGCTGGATCTCTACTACAACTTCATGTGTTATGACAGATTTTGATGATCCTGGAATCAGTAGCGGGATTCCGAGCGGAAGTAGTCTTTTTTAAATTCGGAATGCACGGTATGATTTACTGTTATGTTCAGACTATGTAAATTTCTGATTATTTCTATTCCCAGAGACTGTTGCATCCCAACTAGAGGTATTAATTTTCAATAACGAAAGATTCAACATACGATAGTTTATTGTACTCCTTTTTAGTGAGGCCCTGTGTCCTTCGTGATAGGTGAAGTAATAAAAAGTGTCTTCAACTAGACGTTTATGAGAACTACTTCGTTCTCATATTGATCTACTAAAGCGAGAGTCATTTATTAAGGGGCGCTTCTTAAATATGCTTAGCGCTTCTCCCATGGTTTTTTGTAGAAGTTAGTACAGTTTCTATACTTGACTTGAACGAGTATTTTCCCCATATAGAACATAGAACAAATTTTGGAAAAGTAGCATAGTTGCCATAGAATATCTCAATATCACATGAAGGATGATGAATAGTTGGAGGTGGAAGCAATACCTAGCCTTGGACTTGTCTTTCCGATGGTGCGGTTAGAACTCTCAATCTTTCGCGATGACTGAGACTATGTCTGCCCCACCCATAAATGTTTTATACGAGTCATACACCATTTCGATAAGAGCTCATGATAAATTTCCTCGGTAAATTTTATGAAATCATTAAACGTCGTTTTTTCGAACAAAACAAATTATTACGTTGAGGGGAAATGCAAAAAAAAGAATAAAATTTAAGAAGAAATAACTAGAAACTGTCACAGTTAATAGAAATATTTCAATTATATTACAGAAAATTAGAAAATTTCAAATGTATTGTGAATTACTCTAAAATATCGGGGGGGAAGTGTGAATATTTCTTAAAGTGAGTTTACTTTTTGTTAAAAAAAAATAACAAAAAGCAATAAAAATGAATGATGTAACGATTAATCAAGTCGTTGTTTACTTATTTTGAGTAAAGTTCCAGAAACATGTAGAAATTTCCTTGGAATTTACAAGTTTTAGTTCAGTGTTAGTATATTTTTGTGTAAATAAATTAAGAATTTATACATTTTCAAATCTATAATAACAAACAACATTTTATTGATATTGTATTGCATTGGATTGATTGAAATTCCTGAGAATAATATAAACGCCAATTGTTTAAAAGTGCATATAAATATCTTGAATTGTTAACGTCAATATCACAAATACGTATTTTGAACTGAACATTTACATGAATCAAAAAAGGTGCAACAATAGTAACGAATAAACTCGACTTTGTCCTAACTCGGAACATCATTAGGTTATTCTGGCAAAAGTATAACATGACCGAGTGTTTTTAGTCGACAACCTACAATCAAAAATTCCTAATGGAAATCGTCCTTCAATTTACTTACACTCGTCAATCGAATTGCCTTCTCTTCCATGCAACAGAAAAGTAGCGCATTGCTTCGAAACACAAAAAAAAAAATGTCATTGAAATTCAAAAAACGAAACCATTAAAACACGCGATTTCATAACACCATCAAATTTTATTCTTCCATGCCTCAGTTACAACTTTCCCGTTACCTACATCAATGAAAAGAACACGCAACGGAAATATTATTGGTTAGTCAGTTAACGAAGGTACGGAAATGCTCTACTGCAGTTAATGTGAGTTTAGAAGTAAACCGATTTTTATTTCGACATTTGCATATTGTATAATTCATGTCTTTGTTTTTACTAAGTTTATGTAATTTCAATACTAAAAGATGTAATTTGTTTATCGATCTGCGTATGTAAATAATTAAACGACGTATACGCAGTCTTGAACTGTTCGCTGTAATATTACTCATACGTATCAGGTCACAGTTTACTCATACGTACCAGGTCACAGTATTTTATTAAGTATGTATAAGTTTATGGCTTTACGAGTATTTTTAATGAATGTATTAAATTTACAATATGTCTGTTTGTTTCAATACTAACTGATTGCCATGAAACATTTTTAGAAAGGCAAAAGTAATATGAGATATACAAAATTTGCTCGGCTCAACACAAATTATTAACATATGAATATACAAATGTAAGATATGAAGAAAGCTTTGACGTTATATTCACATTTCAAAGCACTTGTCATTTAATATCGACATTGCTGTGGAGACGAAGCCACTTTAATAAATTATAAATGAGCATATTCCATGTGACAGCAATCAACACTTTCTGTACGTTCCAAGAAAGAAAGGAAATATTCCAAAAAGTTTACATTTCCCATAACGCAAGCTTTGGAGGCTTGCTAGCATATACACCTAGCAGAAATATTTGTATTACTTGTCATTTGACTTTTTTATTTTCTCTGAAGATGCTTGGATAAAAAGTGACTTCTTTGAAAACTTTTCAATTTCACATAAATTGTTTTAATCGATTACCATGAATACTATAATAATAATATTGAGTTATCTAATCATTTCGGCTCAATTTATTACACATTCATTATAAAATTACGTTTTCATTAATTCTTAGGTTTCAATGTCTCCGAATTGCCAGCTTTAAGTAATAGAGTCTATGACAAGTATATGTTAAGTTCAAATTTGAAACACCTCCGGATCACTATAGGTGTTACAATGTTTTTTTTTTTATTTGTTATATTTTTTGCCGGAGGATTATAAGTTGGCATTGTCAGAGGGAGAACATATTTTCTATAACTCTATTACAGTAATTTTAGAGCGATGGTCATGGAATACTGATAATGGGTTCTGCTTTATAAAGGGTGGCGCATAAGTAACGTAAACGGCACCTATATTGAATGAGTTCTTGAGCATCATTTGGTTTTAACTCGTGAACCAATTGCATCTTACATGGGAAAAGTTGTAACATATGTAAAATTATTTGCAAAGACCGCCTAGACATCTCTAAATGCTGAGAACGTCGCCCGGTAGAAGTTTCGGGTTTTTCCTCAATACTTGCTTGCACTCGAGCAATGGTCACTTCATTTCGAACTGCACGAGGTCTTCGAGCACGCCGAAGATCACAGACAGCCCCTTGTTGCGCAAAGCGCTGAACCAATCGGTAAATTGTTGGAGCGCTAGGAGCATTTCGAACATGAAAGAAATTTCGATATGACCTGAATAATCGAATGCTGACTTTCAAAGTAAAATTGAACAACTTTGGTTCTTTGTTCTGTCCTGAGCCTTTCCATCATAAATTTCCCAATAATTGTTTAGTTAATTCTGTAAAGAAATGAAAAAGAGACTTAAACAAAAAATGTATTCACTGATCAAATCTTAACGTTACTCTTGCGCCGCCCTATACATATGACAGATTAAATCTTACAGAAAAAAATTTTCTTAAAAAACAAGTAAAATTACTTTCACAAAAAACCGACGAAGTAGGAGGAAACAAAAAGTATTCCTGAAGAAGCTCTTCAATATGTTTTCCCTTGGACATTAGTTGATATAGCTTGCTTGGCGGCCAATGCTATGTTCATTGTTTCATTAAATCTTTTAAAGACTGTCCAAATAGAATAATTGACATATTTTAGCCTCTTCGTCAAAGCCAACTTTAAAACAGTTTCTTGTCCAGGATTTATAGCAGTTTCAACCGACAGGTTTAAAAGGCAGATATATGAAACTACTGATCCGCCTCTAGCTGATCCATATTTGCGCTACTGGTGTTATGGACTTTGCAAGCATGTCGTTAAATTCCAGTGTCATATCAAACTATTTAGGATGATTAAAACTATTGTTTTAAGTCACTTCAGCCTTTCCGTGTTTAAATGTCTTCCTTAAAGGGAGCTCTGACTTTCAATTACTGCAATATTTGCAAGATTCGAGTATAAGTTAGCTAATGTGTTTGATGCACAAAGAACGTACAAATTTTCTATTTATGACAAAACTATAAACGTCTACTTCATAATGCAAGCGCATATATAGTTTAAAACCAAAGTTGATATCTGGCACGTATGAAGAATGTTGCATAAAGCAGGTCAGTGTTAAGCATGCGTTTAGTTTTTGTTTTCCCAGACTGAAAATTGCCAACGAACTGCTATTGTAGAAGATTATATCAAATGTTTTGGCCTATTAAACACACATGTTTTTAACACATTTGGTGTATGAAACTGTGATGCCTCGTTTTTTCTGCCTACTTTGTTACAAAGAAACGTTCAGAAAATCCCTTTTTATATTAAGCCTGTTGCATTTATCACAGAGACTGATCTTGCATTCACTATTGCCTTTTAATTTTCCCTCTCGGTTTCATAGCCTTCATTAGACTAGAAGTTTATGGTTTTACCTGCCTTGTTAATTTGGAAGCGAGCACTTCAACCAACCTTATACTAGCCTACTAGACATTCCATTCTTACTTATTGTTAAACTAATTATTAATTTATTAGGTTTATCAGCTTACATTGTGGCATGCCATTCCAAGTGCTAGTATTGCTCAAGCTTTGCCAACCAATTTTTTATTCATAATTTTATTAATTTTGTGAGAGATATAAATGGCGATTTTACACAAGTTGGAAAAACCCATACCTATCAATTTCGATTAATTTTTGGTAAATAATGAGAAATTTAGAAGTTTATCAGTACAGCGAAGAAACGATATTCTTACTTAGGGTACACAGTGATCATTTAAAATGAGGTTCTCTCATACATGAGTTCTAAGAATATATTTTTCAATTCAAGTCACCTACTTGTATCGATCTATTACAGATTATTTTAATGTTTTTCGTATTACATTGTTTTTAATGGAGAATTGGATTTATTTCGCAAATTCAAGTCTGATTATGTTGACGAATTTGAGGCAAATATCAATGATTTACAAAATTCAAATAATCCTTTTAATTTGTGATAGGTGCTGCATTGATCTTTTCAACAATTTTCATTAACGTATGAGTTGCAGAAAACTAAATATTATGTATACGTTGGGAAGTACCTTTCGATTCATATCAATTAATTCATCAAGTTGGTACCATATTTCATTGATAGATACTAATTTTTGATTTTTGATTTTTTGATTTTTTTTAATACTAATATTTGATAGATAATTTGGAAATGCTTCTAACATAATTTTTTTTATCTCTCCTATTATTAAATATTTTAATGTTAATATTTGTTATGTTGGTATTACATGAATGGTTTTAGTTGCCTATTAGCCTCTATAAAGCCAATCTGGCGCTGAGGCAATATTATAAAAATTGTAGTTATCTTATTAAACTGTAATAAACAATTTATTTAAAAAAAAAATTATACTTTAATAATAAACGCCTTTAAGTGGCGTGATGATCGCATCTCCTTTTTAAAATGTAATATCCTCACCTTTTACAAATTTAGCTTTGTCTTACCTCATTTCCCTGCAACTTTTAGTTGATTTCTTTTAGATGTTACATATCAAATATGTAGCTTAACATACAATATAATATTTCTCCAACTACGAAGTAACGAAATATTATATGGCACCAACTAAATTTAATATGAATGCTTTCAACAAATAGGGAACAAAAGCCCAAAACATAAAACGCGATGTTTTTGTGTCATATTTCGTGTTTAGTTGTACATATTGCAGTACTCATCCTTACTACCTACTACCGCCATACCACCTCCATAGGCCATTTTTGTTCGACATGGCATAAAAGGAACAATCACTAAAGGCAACGACGGGAAAAAACAACAGCGACAACAACAAATATAATAAAATATGTATAATTCATTATAGAATTACGTTATGTAAATTCGTGACGACAATACCAAAATATCCTTCATGCATACAATCACACACTATCTCACACACACAAACACATGAACGCTCGTCCTTGTATGTATGTATGTATTAAATGTAATGAAATTTTGACAAGTCAAAATAGCTGGTACAAGAAGCTTTCTATATATTATCCCTTATTTCTTTAGCTGTTAGGCTAAAGAATTGCCCTAGAAAGAAAAAGAGAATCAAAAAAAAAAAAGTTAAGAAATATGAGTAGTAAAATGAACACTTTCAATAGCCGAAATATTCAAATTCTTCACACACGTATACTTTTCACTTACATTTGAATTGGGCTATTTGCGTGCGTGTAGTATAGTGTCACTGAGTGTGAGTGGAACAAAATTCTGACAAAAATAAACTACCCACTACATTTACATTTGCACTGTCCTTTGGATTGTAAGGAGTTGTCATTTATTCAATTTCTAACAAGCGAGTAACTGTTCTCTACATGTAGACATCATAGGAAGATGGGAAGGTGGTAAAGTAATTAAAAATAGAAATCGACAGCGGAATCTTTATCCGAAATTGAAAATCAAAGACAAGCGTTATAGTTAATAGCTGCTTTCTTCAATTTTTTTTATTAATATATTGAATTAAAAAATTGTGACAGTAAGCATCAAAATTAGCATCCATCTCGTGTCATGGTGACTCAAAGTTGTACAAATTTAGTAAAGTTTAAAAAGGAGAGATAGAAACGGAAAATCTCCATATGGTTACCAACTAGAAAATTTTCGTTTTCAACAATTTATAGGCAGTGTATTTTCTTTAAACAAATTCCAAAAATCTGTAAAACTCGCCAAACTGACTCGAATTGGAAAAATTGATCAAATTTGAAAAAGACACATAGAAACAGAACTGTTTTACAACGACGATTTTGTATTGTTAAGATGTTTTTTCTCTTTTTAAAGACCAAGGCTTTTGCATATACTGAAATTAATAACAATACCGTAATATCTGGGGGGTACTAGTAATTGATCAATTTGTTATCAACATTTTATGAATTAGTTATGAGTTATTAATTCAAAATCATGTTTCCTGCCTGTATGCGTAATATCCCTGTATGATTAATACTAATTACCACTTACATTTGTAGTGAAATAGTAATAGATTGCAAACTTTTTATCAATATTTCATGAATAAGTAGACCCCGAAGTTCGTATGACCAATATTAATTCAAAGTCATATCTGTATCACGTATGATTAATATTAATTACAATTTACATTTCTCAATCGGCTGCAAATTTGTTATCAACATTTTGCGAATAATGGAGTAACGCTTTTAAAATCTACATATACAGATTTTATAAATAAGATTAGCACAATACTATATGTTCATCAAGTATGAATGATATTAAATACAACTTGAGTGACATTAATTACGATTTACATTTGTATTAAAATATGTTCTTCTAATTTATGACAAACGCCTATCGAACTTGTAACTATGTGAAACTTAAACGAGTATCTGAATAACGGTCGAACAGCCCTTCTAAATGACGGCAAGCCAAGCCAATTAAATTTGAACTTTTTAATTTAAATTTTATGGAAGATATCTACGTTTAGCAATATTTGTATTAATAGAGCAAATGACATTTAGATTTGTCTACTTATAATACCATATTGCAGCTCACTTTTCAATGAACTCTCGGGGAAAGCATGTTTTGACATAATAAGTAAATCAGAGTAAAATTGATATCAGCTACTGAATCCCATATATAGAGTATTAAATATGGAATTTGTGTTCCCTGGATAAAGTCATACATTTTCAATAATTTCCTGTTTCTTCGATAATTGAAGTAGTAGTATTTTCTAAGAAAACTATAACAAAACCGGTGTCCTCCACGAATCATTTTGCGCACCAATATTTGATAAATTGACATTTGCATTTGGAATTTGTAGTGGATTTTCACAAGATCTCGTTAATGATTCCTTATTTGCCGAATGATTTTCTAGCTCAACAACTGCTAAGCTCACCCTACGTTAGTAAGATCAGTCGAAAATCATATCACCAGTGCGTGTGGGTAATTTTCCAGAAAGCAATTCAATATTAATGACCATATTCATGATAAATTATCGAACACATGAGGAACATTTTTGCTATAAAAATTTGATTAATAAACCTCCAATAAATATTTATCAATACGGCTCTAAGTATTGTAAACATTTTTTAAACTTGTTCTTCTAATTTGTTATTATGGAAAAATTAAATACAGTCAAGGAAGAAACTCGAAATTCACCCTTTAATTTTGGAGTTTTAAGTAATTTGGAATTGGAATGTTAAAAGCATTTTAAAAAAACATTAGAGTCAATATTTAAGACATCAATACATAAGTTTATTTATGAAACAAAATGCTTATTCATTAGACTAACAACAACAAAAATAACAAGAAATTAAAAATTCATAAGAACAAAGTTTACATACAGTCACAAGTGCTAAAAATTATTTTAATTTTTTCAACATAAAATGTATAAAAGAAACGGGGCAGAATATCAGACGTAATATCGGTCCATGCATGAATTAGGACCATTCTGAGAGTTTAATGACATCTTATTTAAGATCTCAATATCATTTTTTTTAAACGTACAAAATGCACTCGACAGACGTTAACCCGTCTGGTAACTGGGATAACTGTTTTGGCGCATGATAAATAAGCCAGTCTCAAATAACTTGCGCAGTATGCTTAGAGCCGTGATTTTGCTAAAAATTCATTGTTTCCTAGTCCCAAGCTTTCATTAGATGGCTTTAAATTTTCTTCCGATATGTCTTAATGTTGATATCGGTCCATATTCGTTTTCTTATGTAAGTGAGGCTTACTAAACCCGAGGCGATGTTGATGATTCTTTGCTAAAATTAATGCATTTTGCTTACCTCTCTGCTTTTAGAGCCATTGTCATGTAAATCATTTATTATTGGTCTTGGAGTAACAGTAATATTGAAACATTTTTCAAGATGTTCCGTCTTGTTTAGAGCACTTTTTTCGGATTCATGTTGACTTCTTTACCGTCAATATAAGCAGTATTATTGAAATGTTGTTGGGCTACTAGATCGAGGTTTATTTTTCATACTATTGGTGTCCTTGTAGTTTCGAATGATCATTTGTACAATAGCCCGGTTTAATTTTATTGCTTTGGCAATAAGAATTATTATGCTTTCAGAGTTTAACTTTTTTATTTCGAACTGAAAGCTATCTCTACTTCCTATTTTTCACATTCAAGGATAAAGAATTCAAATTATACGTACTTTAAAAACAATTTAAGTGCATCTAAATGATAGCAATGCGAGTACAAGAAAATAAGCCTGAAAACCAGTGATTGTTTTCCTTTCGTAATTCCTAATTTTCTAATTTTTCTAATTCTAATTTTTTTCCCCCGCCAATTTCAATGTTCATAATGTTTTGATTTTTTTTTCTTCAAAAGATCTTAACTACAAATAAAGTATTTCTTCAATAGCAAAACTGATTCTCCAATACTCAAAATCGTAGGATATATCTAGAGTTTTGTTCCTGAACTATATTTACCTATATTGGACGGTGAGGAAAACACTGTAAATGAGGCCAGGCAAAGCCGATTTACTTTGAATTATTTATGATAAATCTTATTGCAGACGTCAAAGTATATCAATACCAGTATTAGTCAGCCAAAAGTCTTCCAGACAGAATTACAAATATGGAAAGAATTTGTTCTGTGAATGAAGTTAATACAGAGGAACATATTTCATTAGAAAACAAGCATTTCATAATAATCCCAGAAGAAACATATTAGATAATAATTCAATTGCGAGATATCAGAGATGGAATTTGTATTCTTTATGTAATAAAGTTTCATCATGACTTTTAGATTTGAAATATCTTTTGACTCCTTAAGAGAAATAGAAGTTGTAGCCAAAATTATACCAACAGCTTATCTATAGGGTAAGTATATCCATTTTTCGGTTTTAAGTAAGGCAACACACATAAAACTATGACTTCGATGAAACTTTTATCTTATAATAATGTTTGGACCTTCACATTATGTGAGAAATAAAATGTCATTTAAATGACATTGATATTGGAACCATTAAATGGATAACCCGTACAATATAATGCTACAAGCATAAAATTCTCTGCTTACATTTTTAAGTCCTACCGGTTTTAGGCCTAGGTGATACAATTTCTTATAAACGTTTTATTGGAATATACAAAACAAAAATCGTCAAAAGTGAAGTGATTGAAAATATATTCTTCCTTTTCTTCTTATCTGTCGAAAATTTAAGAATTTACTTAGAGAAAGTTTTACATTCTTGGTATACAGTGGCATTAAGCATTCTTGTATCATGTTTAGTATATATATATTACACAAAAACTCAATGGTACAAGTTTTTTTTTTTTAAGCAATATAAAAATGATATTTATGAGTTTCAAATCAAATTTTTGGTTTTTTTGAACGTAAATAGTCAAGTAATTTGTGGAAAGGGTGGTAGTAGGTTTTTTTTTCTAAGTGGTCTTTGCCTTAGCAAATTCAGATATTAAATCAAAATTTTTGAAATAAATAATCTATAAATCAAAATTTTCACCATTTTTTGTTATTTGTTGTTGTTTTTTAGATAATTTTTCACCTTTTACATTAACATATCCCTCTTGATGGCAGCCTAAATTGGAAGTTAATGTAATAGTTAAATATGACTGTATTTAAAGCTGTACCACTTTTGGGAACGTTATTCATACGCATAGGAAATTTTGTATGATTTAGTATTACTATCACTTACACGTACATGAGTGCGAATTGTGGAACTTGCCAACAACTCATGATTCATTAAATGTTAATAACATGTACTGATAACGATGGCGATTAGAGATGTAGACACTTGTTTTTTTTTACCAAGTTTTTAATTCGCCAAAATCGTTAGATACCAGAACATTTGTTAATTTTCATTATTAGGTGCTTCGTTTTCGAGTTACAGACACATAAATAACTTGACAATTTTTCGATTTTTACGAATAAAAAAAAACGTTAATTTAAAGATAACTGACGAGCGCAATCATTTGGAGCCAACATATTTTTCGCAAAGAATTATTAAAAATGGGTGCTGCTTCTTATGAGCCCTTTGGAATGCCGCAATTTTTTTTAAATTCAGTTTCGCGACCATTTGCCGAAATAGTAGCATATTTATATTTTAATAGTTTTCGCGTTTGTCGACATTTGGAATACTTGTTGTCACTTTTCTCAATCCCCTTGCAAATCCAAAACGTTGGTTGTTTGCATTATTTTTGGACAGTTGGAAAAAACACTAGATTATTTACGCGATTAGATACTCGGCTTTCTCCAAAAATATTAGATTTATGAAAGTTTAGGTAAATTTGTGATTGGGACCTTTAGAAGCTCAAAAAGTTCTTTATTTTCCTGATTGGATTCTCTGCTTTCTATATGTATATTTGTTAACATTTATATGTTAGCGATTTTTTAATTAATACTTTGGAGCCGAAAATAACTAATGTCTATCTATGGAGGGAAGCTGAAATTTTAGGCTAGAAATATTTCCATTTGGTGACTTTTTAAAGTGGAGTTAAGACAAAATGGAATTTATTTGTTGTTATTACTTACTAACTTATTCTAATGTACGAGGTGTGTTCAAAAAATAAGGCGCATTTCCATATTTCTCAAAAATATTTATTTATTCATCAATTTCTATTTTATCTCCTTCAAAGTATCTCTTACAAGCAAAGATTCTTCACGTCAACGGCGTGTAACTTCAAGGTAATACTCCTTATTTACCGTACGACCTTGTGGTAAGAACTCCTGATGCACTACGCCATAGTAATCGAAGAAAACAGTGAACAAAACCTTGACATTTGATCGAACTTGGCGTGGTTTTTTTGGTCTTCGCTCTCCTGGACTCTTCCATTGGGACGATTGGGCTTTGGTTTCGATGCCATAAACATTCACCCATGATTCGTCACAAGTTATGACTCTTTTTAAGCAAATCTGGATCATCATTGACTTCGTTCCACAATTCCTAAGGGATGCTAATGCGACGTTGTTTTTAATTAAAATTCAGCAATTTTAGAACGAACTTCGCAGCCACACGTTTCGTGTTCAAAATGTCCAAAAAGATTGCATGGCATGATCCAACCGATATGCCGACATCCTCAGCAATTTCTCTAATTGTAATTAGACGATTCTCCATACAAATTTTCTTGTCTTTCTTAACATTTTCTTCGGTTGTTGATGTGCTGGGGCGTCCTGAGCGAGTGTCGTCATTCGCATCTTCTCGAACATATCTTTGAAACGAGTTTACCTACTTAAAAAAAAAAAAATAATAATAATCGAAAGTCGAATGTACGAAATTTGAAAATTCAGCTTATTTTTAAGTTATGTTTAATTCCCATTCCGAAACTCTACTCAGTTCACAAGTCATAACAACTTTTCAAAACAGCGATTTTTGACAAATTACGTGACATCTCTAATTATTGACATAACTAAAAATACATTTATTTGTATACTCGTTTATTGTTAATAATCTTAGCACACATATTGTCGTCTCAGTTTAATTTCCAAATTTCATATACGATATTTTGAAAGTCATAACACAAATATCCTGTCCTACAAGCCAACATTTTTTAGGATTATTTCTTTTGAAGGGAAATTCAATTTATTTCCGCTACCATTCTCAAATTGTATATATTTTTTATATTTCAGCGAGGTTTTCACTTGGTGGCTTTTGAATATTCTTTTGCATCATCCCTGTAAATAAAGAGAATCCAGAGAAATTAAAAAGATCCGCTACTTGTGATGTAGAAGTAGTTAACGATCGATGAAAATTGGTTAATAATAAATGAATTTAACGTAGGTGTGCCATAGTTTTTCACCAAAACCTACAAAAGCAATGAAAACTCTTTAGAACATTTTTCGTTCAATTTTCTATTTTTAATAAAAATTTACATAACTAATTAATTGAAGTTATTAACGAACAACAATTTTAAATACGTGTTGAATAATTTTAAGATTCTGTATCAAAAAAAAAAAACAAAATATTAAACTATTCCTACAACGGCTGTAATTAAAAAGAGCTTTCCAAAAATGGGGATAATATGCCCACACAGAGTTTGTGGAAGAAAATACTATTCCTATGGAATGATTTCCACCTATTTTGCTGGGATAGGACGAGCACTGCTTTCTTTGAACTATTTCGATTTCCGTCAATTTAGTAATTAACGCGATTGAACCCTCCGATTCCGAGATACGAATATATCTGTGGTCACAACCCGTAACAGCCTAACTCGAGTTAGGACACAATTGAGTTATTAGCACCATCGTATTCAGCGTATTTAAATTTATTTGCTCTAAATTTTTCATGTTTGTATCTCTTCTAGGAAGGCAATTAATCCTGAAAAACCTAATAGCTTAAGTTATTTTTCTAAATGACTGTTTTGGCATAACTGCCTAAGTCAATTTAGGATTACAACAAATATAAAGATTATTTTTTCATCATTGCCTAAATCAACTTAAGTCGTTAAGACTTTAAACTTTATGAATTCTTATATAGGAATAACAACCTAACTCAACATGAGAGATCGAATCTGAAATATTTTGACATAGAATAATAATTTATGTCAATTTAGGCGCACTTAAAGTTTTTTATTTAATCTGGAATAATAGCCTAACTCAACTTGAACTTTTTGACTTTCTTTCGTTCAACAATTCATAAGAGCCTAAGTGTCTTTTTCGATAATATCTTTTGACTGCGAGAATAAACAACTATTTTTTGTTAACAACTAAGTAAAGAAATTCGTTTCCTTGGAATCTGTAGCAAAGTTTTCCAAAAAACACCTTCTCCTGATTTTCAGTGAAGATTCAAAACTTTAAACTCCTGTACTGAAAATATTGAAAAACAGACTTAGGCTGTTATGGGTTGTGACCACAGATATTTGTGTTTTCACTCTTTTCACAATATGACTTTTTGAACATTTTTTTTTTTTTGACACCAATGCCTTTAAAAACCTTAAAAATGTGTCAATTTTTTAGTTAGTGTAGATGGATAGGGTTTATATTAGAAACATTGCAACAAGTTCCGCTGCTATTGCAGATATTAACACTAAACTGATGTTTAAATTTGAATTTTTCTTGAAATTCACTTCGCAATTTAGCGGCTTCAATACAATTTGTATCGCATATATTTAGTTTAGTTGATTCCAATCGCTTATCCTTGGAAGAAAACTTACCACATACTTTTTCCTTTTCAAAAGAATAACATTGGCTACCGTTACTGGCTTGCATTTGTTCGACAATCACTCTAAAGAATTGATTTTCACGTTTCACAACATTGCGTTCAATTTCCATTCTAGTCACCATTTTTTCATATTCTTGTATTCTTTCCAACAAGCGCGAAGTATTGGCAGATTGTATGGATATTGTGGACTGTAATGGCCAGAATTGAAGAGATATAGAAAGTGATGGTAATGGTACGTGGGGTGTGCATTCAACCAACCAAGAGTTAATGAACAACAACAACAGCAACGATCATGAAAGAAAGTAATGTGAGAAAGCATTTAAGGAAACAAATGAATGATGGGTTCTGGAATATGAGGCACATATGATGGAATGGAATCCTGTATGTTGGTAACAATATATTTTCCCTGCACGTTGTGAAGTGTAGTACATGACGAAATGGAATATTTGCAAATTGTTTAATGTTGATGGCAAAATAGAACATTTCAGTGTACGGTGTATAAAATAAAATGGCAGGACCCTCTACCAATTGTGTATTCCGATTTTTTTTAGGACTTACTTGCATTTTCGACAAGACTTCTTCCTGGTCCCGTAATTTTTTCTCACACGCTTTTGCACTGGTTATTTCTTTATGGAAATTATCTTGAGTTATTTTCAGAGCCTTACTAAGATTCTCATGTTCTGCTTTAAGTTGGGCATTCGCTGAGCGAAGACCTCTTATAGAACGCTTTTTAAACAATATTTTTATCACATTTTATGGGTTGAAGTTCATATTGCGGCCATGAAGTTTTTCAAATGTTTGACAATAACTTACCTCATTATTGGCCGCTTTTTTCTCCTTAGTTTCGACCGATTCGAGTAATTCCGCGTTTTGGAATACAAGTTCCTTTACTTTGTCCTCGTATTCTCTAATGGTTTCATCACGTTTGGCCAATATTTCATCGAGTGTGGAAATTTGCGATTGAAAATCTACCAATTTCTCCTCGGTTTGCCTGAGTAAGCCTTCCAGATCACTTATCTGTGGGTAAAATGATATATAGGGGGAAAGAAAATTTTATATCGCTGCATAGTTACAGCAATTTATTCCATGTTTACTATTCTATAATAAACGAATTAAGATATTTCGGATTGTCCCAGTAAATCGTCGACAATTTCACCATGGCTCTGAGACTTTTCCATTCCACTTTTTGTTTCGTAATAGTTGAGCTTTTGTTTAAGTTCCTGCAGCATTTCTTGATACTTGTTTTCTGTTTCTTTTTGTATATTTTCCATTTGGTTCATGACGTGAGCAGCATCTTTCAATAGATCCTGTTTCTCTTTGACTTCCTTTCGCAGTATTTCTAATTCAACTTTGGTATCAATTAGTTGCTTCATTAAAGTTTCTTGGCCATCGTTCGAATTTGAGGTTTGGTGGTAGCCAGGTATACTTTCTTCAATGAAATATAAACGCAACTTTAAATTGAAATTCTCTTTGCGCAAACTAGCCATTTGTTCCTCGAATTCACGAACGGAACGACCCTGTACAGCTGGTGAGATAGAGCCGTGATGATTAAGTGGATTCCAGCTTCTACGCATCGTTTTGTTTCTCCCGTCAAATAAGCACAAATTATATTTAACTTATCGCTTTAAGCGTTTAGGTGCAAAATTTTGTCTAAAAATTATTATTTCTGTTCTTGTTTTGAGTTTTTAAGGAAATTTAAAATTTCCGTTCTAAATTTTTTCAAAACTACTATGTATGTATTGTTATAAAAATACTTCAAGCAACAACAAACACCAAAAACAATCAGACAACAATCATCAGTGGGGGTTCTTTGCGATGGTTTTCAGAGAGAACAACACAAAATGTTCTAAAGCAATTCTAAAATTTGCTTCACTTCTGACATCAATAAGTGTTTTATTTATTAATTAATTCGGCGACGGCGACATTGAGAGAAAGAGAGAGAGCAAGAGGTGAGAGTAGAAAATCTATAAAATATGCAACTGCCAAGACGATCTCATAACTGGCTATATTTTATTTAGATACATTTACTGTAAGTTAACAAACACAATAATTGTTTGAAAATTTAAATGAAAAATTAAAAAAAAACATTTCGCTGCACGGTTGACCAATTACAGGACTATAGCAGGTCTATAGATATTTTAAACTTGAAATCAGCGCATGCTAGCCAGAAATGGTAAGGAAGATTTTTAACAAAAGTTTAATTTGAAGCTTAACAATGCAAAAAAGAGCTTCTGACCACCTACATAGCCTTCAGTATTCGATTTCAGTGATATGAAATTGGAAATAAAATGAGTGTAACATTTTTTTTAGCGAAATTTAAACTTAATTGTGTTGTTTAATTTGATATGCGGGACATATTTTTGCAAATTTCCTTATCTAATTTATATAATGGTTCATTTTCATTTTTTGATCATGCCCACACACTTTATGAAAAATTTAGAAGATCACAATCCCCATGTGTTACGTGTACTTAACACGATAATATGCTTTTACTTCATTATAATATTTGAACCTCGCTATTATGTACGAAATACAATGTCATTTAAATGACCTCCTCTGTATTGAGGTAGTTTTCGAAATGAGATATGTATAAATTTGCATTTCTTATTGTTCAGCCTGGCCAACAGCCTAAAGTTTAAGCTAATGAACTTCATTTACAGCGAACGAAAATGTTCGGTCCATTTGAGTTCATTATAATTCTGCTTCACTACATTTTATTTAATTAATACAATAAAACAATTCATCCAATAGGGTTGAAATCGGCATCACCTCAATTAATATTTTAATGGACTGCTACAATTCAGCCAAATTCCTTGATTTCGTTTTATACACCTCTTGCTTGAAATGACCCCATAAAGAAAGGTCAGGTGACCTTGGGAGCCAGCGGAAAGTGGAGTTTCTGGATATTAATTTTTTGTAGGAATTATCGTTGAATTTTGTTGGAACGGATACATCTTCGGCGTAGTTCCCACCACACTCCGGTATTAAAGCTTGTTAAGCAAACATTCAACATTATCATAAAATCTCTCGGCCAGTTTAGAATAGCAATAGTATAGAAAAGTGTATAAAAGCGAGTGATAACATATTTTTTACTTAATCATTTGTATGGCGACTGAGTCAGACATCTTTATCCATTATACCCTGCACGAAACAAATCAACCTGAGCTTCATATTCCGCTCCTTCTTATGAATTTTTGTTGAATTTTGTTTTTTGTTGAAAAAATAATTCCCACAACATCTTTAAAAAACCTTTCACATTGGTCCCCGTTTTGTGTTTGTAGCACAATTAGTTTGTCACCCTGTACAAAAACATAGTTGATGTGAGTGTCTCCTCATCATCTGATATACGGATAATATATTTTTAAAATGTTGTTGACTTCGGATAAGTAGTATAAGAGATTACATCCAACGCACAGACACACACACAAATTAAATTAATTAAAAAAATAAAGCTATATATGTGGTTTCGCATATGGCTTGATGATATAAGAAATTGTGTTTCTTTTCTCTGTTAAGACGCTTCTTTTCTCGTACAATAATATAAAACAAACTTTTAACGGACTACCGCTTTTCTTTTCTTAAAGAAATGTTTTCTCCTACAAGTCCGTCTCTCTCTCTCTCTCTCTGCGCTTATTTCCTCTAGAGAATTCTGTTACACCACTTTAACAAAACCAACGTCAGTTTTCCGTCAGAGTAGAAGTATTTCCATATAAATTCTTTTACATGTCACCACATTTTAATACATCCTTTGGCTCTCTTCGCCTGCTTGTTTCATGTTTACACTTTTTCAATAGAGAATGTTTTGCGCTAATAAATGAGAACGGCGAGTTGTGTTAAATGTACGTTTGTTAAATACACGTAAGTGAACAAATGTGTGTGGTTGCAGTGTTAGGGGATATCTGTTAAAATGTTGACGTTCACTTGTCGTAGGTTTCCTTTCATGTTTCTTCCGTTTTGTTCGTTTTACAGTTTCGAGGTTTTCCTACGTTTTCTTTTTGTTGGCTGTTGTTGTTTGCCTAATTTGTTGTACATGCTTTTTCCACACACACACACACACACACACACACACACACACACTTGCACACCAATATTTTCGTCCTTTTTAGCTCTCTATCTCTATCTTTCTCTCCCTGTTTTTCTTATTTACTCTTTGCCCCCTTTACGCTTTCTGCTCGTATGTTTTTGTGAAAATAGTTGGTTGCTTTGGCCTTGTATGAGTGTGTTGTTGAGTTGTAATCATGTGGACTCGCCGAACAAAGGCAACAAGGATTTACGTATGCGTGTTCTTTAGTATACACATGCACACAGAAGTTTGTATGAATCTACATACATACACACAAATAGGGTTTTGTGTGCGTTTGAATGTGCGTTTAATTTATTTGTGTACTTTAGAGTGACATCAGACATTCTATAATTCCGTTTTCAGTTTAGTGCTTTTTTTTCATTACTTTTTCAATTTTACGTCTTTTTCTCTGCTTCTCCTCTGTGTCCCCTTTTACTTTTTCTCCTCTTTTCATTCATTTAGTTCTCGATTTATGTGAAAAGTTGTTGGAATATGTGTAAGTGTGTGTGTGCGTTTATTTCTATGCAATTGGCAGCACAAAAAAGTAAGACAAATATAAATTTTTTTGAGGTCCTTAATGATCTTCAGATAGTTGGAGGTTATGTGTGATAACAAAATACATACATTTCTTGTATTCTCATTAAATATTTTTAGTTGTTTTCGAAGAATTTCTCTAGTAATGAAAAGCAAATGTATGATAAAATATAACAAGGTCATTACAAGTTTTCAATTAAGGACCTTTAATGGTCTACAGACATAATATATGTGTAATTTAAGTACGAATTCGTTAAATCATGTTTAGAACACGCCAACTCTACCTTTATTATATGGGAGAATAAATTTTTCTATATCAAAGTCAATGTGGATCCGTATGTTTTGGTATTGTATACATCCTCCTGCATTGGAATAGACCAGAACAGACTCCAGTACATGGAATAATTAAAAAATATACCTATATTTTGAATGCGAAGCTCAATTTTTTTGCCATCCTTGTAATAAACGTCCTACAGGAAAAGATTTTGTGGCCAATAAACATACTTATTTTTACTTTACATGTTAATTACTTTAATTGCAATGGCTGCTGCGTAAGCTCTTGTATACCAGATATTTGAATAACAAATTTGCTAATATTTTACTGCTTTCTGAAAAGAAGTGCAGAAATGTTAATACACATGCCAAATTAATGTTTTAATATATAAAAAAAAGATGATATGCTATGATGATATGTTATGATGTATGTGTAATTTTATGTGTGTATAAATTCTTAACATATTTTTGTTAGCGTGCGCCCCACCCCTCGTGCATTAATTTTGTAATAAAAATAATAAAATAATCCATGTGATATAAACGACAATTTTCCAGCATAATCTGGATTCGAATGAACATTAAAAGACACTATATTTAACCCACAAATGTACAAAACAAACTTGTTAATTATTATAATGATTTATAATTCTTACCACTTTACAAAACAGCAAACCTTTACAAAGCAATTTGAATGAATTTAGAATTTTTATTCAAAATACATAAATCGTTTGTTTTTCATATATCAAATAGCTGACGGTTTCGCCACCCCTCGTACATTAATTGCCGAATCCTAGGAACAATCACAGATAATATGTGCGACTTAAAAAAAAAAAAAACAAGTATATATAGACGTACAGACGTACGAAAAAAACTTAATAATTATGGATTTAGATGACATCAAATGATAATATTGCTCTATCTAAAATAACCCAAATGATGAAAAGTATCGCCATTTTGAATAGTTTATAACCTGCCATGGCATGATGGCTAGTAAACGCGACTATCTCTGACCAATGCAAATCCATTTTTTGTTTCCGACTACACTTCAGTATTAAAGCTTTTTGGGCGAACATTCAACATCGTCATAAAATCTTTCGGCCAGTTTAGAATAGCAATAGTATAGAAAAGTGTATAATAGCGAGTGCGAGAAAACATATCCTGTCCTAACTACGTGCTGTAAAGGAAATTTTCAGCAGTTGTTAAGGCTAATAAAATATTTCTTACCTACTTATTTATATGGCGACTGAAATAGACATCTTTATCTATTATACTCTACACGCAACAAATCATCCTGAACTTTGGTACATTGCGCTCCTTCTCCAATTCGTCGCCTCACGTTTTGACATTGCTTCACAAGCTTGGTCGTTCCAATAGAGTTTTATCTAGCATATTTCCTGCTACAGCTGACCTACTTTTATATGAGTCTCACATTCTTTTTACAATTTCTCTGTACTACTTTAAAACAAATTGGAAAGGGTAAGAAGCCTCCTGTAGCGTATGATTAATTTAAATTAAACGTATCGGAAGGCGTATGGTTAACTTTTAATTATTTGAAGCCAAGATTTATGATGCCAATACATATGCTATGATATGTGTGCAATTTTATGTGTGTATAAATTCCTAATATATTTTTGTAATAAATTAACTTAAGGTTATTGACTTGTCTTCAGGAATTTTTTGTTTGGAAAATTGAAAAAAGAGTTTTGTGACATTAATGAAGATGTTCCAAGTTCTGAAATAACTATTTTTAAGTTGTGTTGTATCAATTGTGAGTATATAAGTTATTTACATGTGAATATGAATAATTCGTTATATGTAACGAACTGTTACATTCCGATAAGTCACCTCGTATCCTCAACTACTTTACTGAAAAGTTGTACATTTCATAGAATTTTGTTCTATAATGGCGTGACTTATTTCATGATTAAAACAAAATGTGGTGCTAGTTAAATTCATATTTTACATATTTTCAAAAGAGCGTTCTAATTGTATTAGTGTTAATTGAAAAGATCTGAAAAACATGCATTTCTGTATTTTAGAATAATGGATTAAAAATTCGCTTGTCTGAGGATGAGCCCATGCATCGCCCAAAATATAAAAACCGCAATTATCCTTAAAATTTAGTCCAGTTAGTTGGAAATTTTCACTTATAAGCATTGCATGCATTTTTCTGCAGGAAAATTTATTTTTTTTCAGTATTTTTATGATAATTTTATGGTTTATTTAGTAATTAAAAGCACAAATGCATTTTTGACACGTCCACTCCTTCGATGGAACTTTGCGGTTATTTTTATGTTTTCTGGGAAAGGAAGTATTTTGTTTGCTCTCCAGACTGTCTGTACTAATATCAAATACATACCATTTTTGGAAGAATATAGGTTGGCCCTGTAGAAGGTGGCAAATAAAGCTCTGTTAGAAGGATTGTCGTGGTGCCGTCTACACCAATGATTGATGTAATCCGTATATTCTTGTCTTCATTTCTAGCGATTTACTAAATGTAGTCAAATTTGAAAAATGTGACAGATTGGGAACAAAGCATATCGCTGCGGTACCTTCCATACAAATTGACCGATTTTACGAAATTCAATCAATACCCCGTAATTTCTAATTAGTCTACTGGAGTAGTCTAGTTATTTATCCATTAATTTTTTTTTACAATTCTCTGCGATAACGGAGAAATTTCGATCAAGTAAACACGCCCCTCCTGGTAACTCCCATACAATTGTCCGATTTATCCCACATATACTTACCTCCATATCTTCCAATAAAGTATGCCAAATGTGGCCAAATTTTCCACATCTCATGCGTTTGCTAATCTGAATTCTGAAAACGGAAATGGTTGAAATTTCTGTACTAGTTTTCAGTGTCGAATAGTTGGGTCAATCAACTATAGATAGAAAAAATACGCTGCAGTATTCGACGAAAAAGAAGCGGATTCAATGAAGTGTCTGGTTTTTATATGGATTTGTTTTTATGCCGTAGTATTCGAATACATATTCAAAGGCATGCGATTGCTAACATTTTCATGCAAAGCTCTAATATTTCCCCCACTGTAGCTTGAAAATATAAAAGACAAGCTTCGTATTAAAAAAAAACATAAGAAATTTCAAATTTGAAGAGAGATAGAGGTCAAGTCGTATCGAATTTACAACAAAGGCAATTGCTAAGGAATATAATATGAATTGTAATTCGATGGAAACCGGTTGTAGAGACATGTTGACAAGATTTGTTTTCATTCAAATTTGAAAACTCTTGAAATCTTAACTTGCCAATTTGTTCTTACTATTTACTTTTACTTTCTGAAAAATATGAACAAATATAAATACTTAATGTAAACATCTTTAGAAGCTTTGAAACAGTAGTTTCCGAGCAGTATCCTATGCAATGTTCCTTCCTTTGGCATAGACGAATCCTTTTAGCCTGCTGCTGCCGTGTGTCGGCGTGTTACAAACTGATAAAGGTTAAAGGACAATTTCACGCTCGCTCAATGTCATAGTTATGCACTATTACAGGTTCTACGTCTTTTCCCTGTCCTGTTCTGTTCTTTTCTCATGCACATAGACATTGTTGTTGTTGTTGGTGTGTTCTATTGATTATATAGACCATATTCAGCTGATTTTGTACTTTTTACCCTTCATTTCACTCCCACCCCTCATCACTGTTCACTTGATTGCACTTACATTTACACAAAGTATAGTCTCTTAGACTTGAGTGCCTGTACACAAGCATTTACATTAATGTATTGGTATGTACATGCATATATCCTTTGTCTTCGATGTTTTATGATTTATGATGGCGTTTCCTTTTTTTTTTTGACGCTGTCGCTGTTGACGACGATGACGACGACGACGACGTCGTGACCGCCATTTAGGTGTGTTCTTCACAATGAACGTCAGGCCAATCCTTTATTTTCCAATTCCGTTGTTGCTGTTACCACTGCCTGTGATCCGAGTGTAACAGGTAGAAGGAAAAAAATACATGTGTACTGGCGTGTAAATAGACAGCTACATATGAATGTTAATGTGGCATTACCGCCAACGCAAGGAAGGGAGCGAATGAATGGTTGGAGTTAATGTAAATGTAACGTCAAACCCCCGATGTCAGAGTATTCCTAAAGGTATCGTTTTGTGCAAATTTAATTATTTTAAAAACTATCATAAATATCGTATGATAATGCTAATTATAATGCATTTAATTAGTGAAAGGATATAGAATTCGTATACACTGAAAGTAAAACAAATAGGCTTATAGTGTCATTATTTACACATCTTTCAACCTTAATGATAAAGGGACATCATGGTTATAATTTGTGTGCTTTTTCAAGCTAGTCAGGGTATACAATTCCCTTATGCTGTCATTTTTCACAGGAAATGTTGAGTTGTGTCATTATGGATTTCTAATTCTGGACAACAGATCAAAAATGGAATATTTTCCAAAGAAATTTACTTAGATTGATTTGGTTTGAAGAAGAAACTACAAAAAAAAAAGATTAGGTTATTTGATTCTCTTTATTATATTCTATTCGATATACGTATTGTTTTGTTATATTTAATTATTAATTTTCAAGAAAAGTAAAACAAAATTACAAAAGTGTTAGAATCTTAATTTTGGTTAATAACCACTTCTTAAAAATCAAAAATAATTTCCACTTTGTTCACGTTGAACATTACATATAAGAAAATTTAAGTTTATTTAACATGATAATTTATAGTTTAATAATTATCCAATAGGAGGCGTTTGAGGCAATGGAGTGAATGTGGTTTACGCATGAGTTATACGAGTACGAGTTTTATAAGTTAACGTATACGCAACAAAACACTTTTCTGCTGATATGTTTCAATATTCTGGCAAGAACTCCAAAAAAAAAACCGTTGATGCTGTTCGTATTCATTAAACACTCAACATGAGGCGTGAGAAGTGTTTGGAAATTTCCTTAATATAGGGTTTTCCATTCTCGGAAAAAAGCGCAGAAGATTTACAAAAGCTTAAGAAATTTGTGTGTGAGTGAATAAGTCAATACTTTTCATTTACTGTTTAAAAGTTTTGAATGAAAACGGTGCAAATGATCTGTGAGAGAATTGACATTTTGCTGGTGTCTCGACAAATATGACAATATTGCTTATTAAGATATTCATTCTATCAGCAACGAACTCCGTCCTGAACATATCCTTTTTTTTTGATAAAAGTGAATCATGCCCAAGCTGTTCCAAGGCTGACACACTGAAAAATCGATGTTAAAGCAGGTCGTCCAACTTCAAAGACGCGATCGGAAAAAATCTTATTGGTACTTAAGTAGCAGCTTGAATTTGCGATCATATACAGCTACTTCATGTTGCTGTAGCAACCAAATGGCTAATAACAGTACACTCATTTTTTGATAAGCGTCAATTTTTTATGTTGTTTACACGCCTACGGAAACATATCGTTTTACGTCGCTGTTAAAAAAGTTGTCGAATTGGATTTCAAAGTGTTATTGCATTTGATTGGAAAATCTCAACCAGTCACTGTTAATTCAACGAAAAGCGCAATTTATTAATGAAAAATGGCAATATGTCTACACGTAGCATGGGGCGCATATTAAAATTAAATTACCATTAAGGCAGTGCAATTAAAGCAATAGAAAATGCAAGATTTAACAATTACACAAAAAGAAATTCGTTTATCAAACTTAATAGTGTTAAAACACTTGCACGCTGATGGTAAGCTTGGAAATTTTGGACTTTCGTGATGGAAAAATGTGTACGGTCCAGTAATATGTGATCAAACTAAACGGTCGCGTTAGAGTGCATATCAGAAGACAATTTAGAATAGTGAATTACCCTGCGAAAGGAAAGGAACCGATAGCATCAGTAATAATTTGGGTCACGCCAAGCCTACCTTTAGGGGTTGCTTCCCAATGTTTGAGAGCAATAAATTTCTGCAGTTCTTGCCCAAACATCATCAACATGTCCAACTAACATGTAGGTATTACTGAAGGCTGTACTGGTAGCGTTTACTCTGTGTTAAAGAGGCTGTCATCTGCCTAAAATCTCTTTTGTGTATATATTACTTAGTAAGATTTTTGCCAGCAAATATTTAAGTTAGCTTATTTACACCAAACGAGAATTTAGATAGTGTGGCAGCCTATAGTGGCTCCCCTTTAACATACTGTTGGAGATGATTATGACGAAATCTGCAGTTAACACGGTAGTAACATCTTTAACAAAAGCCATATATTGCTCATATATGTTAAGTTTCAGACAACATACACGTTATTGGCAGAAATCAGCGAGATGTTGCTGCAGTTTATTCCTACGTTGATGGAGTATCAGCAAAAAGGGGTCTGGTGATAATCGATGACAAAACAAAGTTATTTGTTTCAACGCACAATGAGTCTACTCCCTTGAGACGCTGTGTGCAACTATAACTTTGGAGTGGTGGATGAATTCTTCTACCTCGGCTCCACTATAAATAAACATAATGATGTCAGCATGGAAATTAAGAGGAGAGTATTGCTTGCTGACAGATGTTACTATGGGCTAAGAAAGCAATTTAATGATGAAGTACTCTCTTGACAAACAAAAATCTAACTGCACCAGACATTAACAGATTATTATATGATGCCGAATCATGGGTTATAACACAAACGGATCAATAAGTGCTGAGAATCTTCACGAGAAAAATACTCCGGAAAATAAAGAGTTATCCATTTTTCGGTTTCAAGTAAAGTTAAACAAAATATACATGAAGCTATGATTTCGATGAAACTTTTACTTCGGCGTAATGTTTAGACCTTAACATTATATAAGGAATACAACGTCACTTGAATGACCGCATCATTGAATCCTTTAGAAGTTCCTTCAGCGGCATTTTCGAAAAAATACGGTCCTATGACACCTCCAGACCATAATGCGCACCAAACAGTCACTTTCTCCGGATGCAATGGCTTTTCCACAATCACTTCTCAGTTATCCGAACCCCATGTGCGACAATTTTGCTTGTCGGCGCAACCAACGAGTGGGAAAGCCCACGTTTGAATCACGCCATTTGTAGTAAATTTTAATCATTTTTACCCGTTTTTCGATTATTACACGATCCACATTCGCAAGTGGCACACTTTTTACTAAATAAATAACACTTCAGATGACAGGTATTTAACAGCTGACAGCCTTATTTGACCGACTCTCTTGAAACCACTAAATGCATAACCCAGTATATAAATATGTAATATCTGTTATAGCAATTGAACTTTTATATCGGCTTAGTGGCTGTTCTCGGAATCAAAACTAGGATCGCCACACTACTGTGGCCTAATTAGCCGCTCATGTTCAATATTTTTCAGAGAACGCAAGAGTTGGAAAATAAATGGAAATTGTTTAAAAGTGATTTAGTGCTTTGGTGTACGACGAAAGTCTTCCTACAATAAACTACACCAGATACTTTAGAAATACGGCAGAAAGGCAAAAATTACATTTTTCTCAAGTTGCTATAAATCTTCAAATATTCAGTAAATTATTATAAATAGCCCCCTGACTTAGGAGTGAAAACTTAGTTGCTATCACTTAAATTGTTTTCAATTAAATTAATAGCCAATAATGCTGAAAATGGGTTTTCCACCTATGATGTTTAGCCGCTGATTAAGCTGCAAACTACCGCCCAAGTTTAAATAACACGCAAATAAAAACAAGTTCAAAAGATCGACTTCAATCATTGATAACAGTCATCATTTTTAAATTGCGCCGATACTTTTCATTTCACGGTTTCGAAATGTTTCCCTCTTTCCTTATAAACTCAGATTAAAATTAGACATTTTTGTTTTGAAGACTTTCAAGCTAGACTGACAACAGCAGTGTTGGGACGAATTTTGACCCAAAGAATGGAAATTGCGATAAGAGCCTTAAGTGTTTTTGCGTATAAAATATTTCGCAATAAATGAAATATATTAAGTTAAATAAAACACACATAATGCTATGATTTCCATAAAACTTTAATTTCATTATAATGCTTGGACCTTGCCATTATGTACGAAATACAATGTCATTTACATGACCGCCTCTAGATTGATTGCAGCAGTAGTTTTCGACCACTTTTTCGCACATTTCGGGCGGTATCTCGGCGATAACTTGACGAATGTTGGTTTTCAAATACTCCAATGTTTAGAGATTATCCGCGTTAACACGTTTTTTGACGTAGCCCCACAAAAAAATTCTAACGGCGTCAAATCGCATGATCTTGGTGGCCAATTGGCGCCTTCAAAACATGAAATTACGCTTTCTGGAAACTTTTATGCAATAATGCCAAAATTGGTCATGTTGTGTGGCTTGTAGCAGCGTCTTGTCGAAACCACATATTGTCCAGTGCATAGTCTTCAACTGCAAAATAAAGAAAAGTCGGTTATCTGTGGTAATATGATAACAGACTTTTTTTTATCTTGCGCTTTCAGTTGAAATTCGAATTTTCCGCCGGCAAAAATTTCATTAAATAAATAACACTTCAGGTGGCAGGTATTTAACAACTGACAGCCTTGCCAGACCGGCGGCTGTGAAACCACTAAATGGATAATATACATATAGACCGATATTGGTGCAATCAAGCGCGTCAACATATAAAAATTACGTGGGCTGGGTCAAGTTATGCAGATGAGCCCAAGTGCTACAGCACGAAAAGTTTTCGATAATAAACTCGAACTCGCCATAGAAGCGGTCCAAACCCTGGGAGGTCCTTTGGAAGGACAAGGCTTTTGAAATACTATCAAAACTTAATGTGACAAATTGGAGAAGAAGAGGAAAAGACCAAAGCGCTTGGATGTAACGTGTAAGATGTAAGATGTGTATTCTTATCGCCCCCACCGTCTAATTTTTTGAAACTTCTCCAGGATTTCGTTAGTTGCAGTTTACCAAGCCCAAAGCAGCACTGATAAGGTCCAATAGATTGAGACAAAATAGACTTCAAATTTACAACTATTACACCCAACAATACTTCATAGGCGATGAGTATAAGACTGATAATTCGAAAGCTAGTGCTTATATTTGGGCCATTTTCTTTCGACAAAGTATTAGATTCCATTTATTGGGGATGCTCTAATTTCAATCAACTGCGACGTGGTGGTTAGTACACGCTGACGCTTGTTTGCATGGTCGCGGGTTCCATCCCGAGAACAGCCGCATATTATTGTTTGAGCGGTGGTCGCCTCGATGTTTTCTTCTTCTTCTTATGTGGCGACTGGAATAGACAGCCTTATCTATTATACGCCGCTCGTAGTAAATAATTCCAAGCGCTTCGATCTTCTGCTCTTCTCCTCCAATTCGTCACACCAATCTTCGATAGTATTTGAAAAACCTGGTCCTTCCGCCCTCTTCTGCGTCGTCCATCGAGTTTATTGTCGATGTGTTTGAGGAATATTTCGCGTAGTAAAGTAATCGGCAATTCTAGTAAATGCTTTCTAAAGCGTGAATCATCGTTAAACTGTAGGTCTCGTTGAGTGGTTCCAAAAATAAATGCGTGTGGGCTCACTGAAAGTGAGAAGCTCCTTATATTTCATTTAAGGATAAAAATCTTGTTGAGAACTTGATGTATGATCATTATTTGCTCATCGCAATTGGTCTCTAATAGCTTGGCGGGTATTCCGTGCCCATGGTTCTACAGTTCTTAAACCGTAATGCTGATTTTTTAACTCTTTTTGGCTCGGTGAAGCGCAATTTGTGTCATGGACTCCAGTGTGATTTCTGCTCTCGTATAACCAACCGAAACTAACAAATTGTAGAAGTTTCCTCTCCATAGCAGCAATACAAATTGCATATTTGGTTCCATCGTTGTCCTTACAGCAGGGAAGACTCCTATCGTAACCTTACCTTTTTGTCATTTGGTAGATTTTTATGGTTTCGCGTTTCTTTATTTATTATTTTTAGAGAAAATAATTCCTATGCCCCTAAGGGTAGGTAATGAGTTTTAGGGCTTTGATAACTTAGAGTTTTTTTAACTTCGCTAACTTCCCAAATGCTGACAATAACGCAAAAATCTAAACACTGAAAGCTAAAAACAAAACGAACTGTAAACATAAACCTGCACACTCAAAAAAGTGTGTGAGTTCTTAAATGGTCACGGTTTAGTTTTAACAGGAAGTTTCTGAATTAAATAATTTCCTGATGTCAAAAGTTATATTGTTGGTCGTTGTCGCACTTCTTTTCGCTTCATAATATGTTTTTTAAGTTTTTCCCTTTCGAATAACCTAAAAAATTGGAAACGATTTAGGAATTTCTGTGTTAAACCAGCTCTCTCAAACCTGAACAACAAAAAGTTATTACGGTATTCATTGATGACTCACATGTGCTGTTTGTGTTTGTCAGTTACTTATTCCCTTCCCTCAAATTTGTTTTCAATTATCCTTAAAGCATCATTGCCCATGAATAGCTCTAAATGACATATAATGGTCGCTTAAAATTCTTGTGCATAATTTGTTCTGTTAATGTTGACACGTTAGGGTGGAGACCGAGATCCATGGGCAGGGAATAGCATAATTATAAGGCAAAGTCATAGGGGAATCCACAGGAAGAGCATCGGCGGCGGCAGGAGCAGCAATGGCAGCTCAACGAGAATTATGTTAAATACATAAAAAAGATTACACCAAAACACGGGAAGTCTATAACGAACACAACAATGTAGAGGTATTTTTGTAAAACATAATAAAGATAAGCTGTTGAGTGGAATAGAAAGGGAGAGGGGAGAGAAAGAGAGAGAAATAAAAAGTTTATAAGAGGCTAGGAACAAACGTAGGTATGAAAGCTAAACAAAGAGTCAGAAAGAAGAGAGTGTCAAAGCAACTTTAGAGAGCTGTTGGTATGCTCTGTGTTTACTGAGTGTTTTTGTATTCGCTGTTATTTCGGCTTTGAGTCAAATTTTGTTTTAACATTCTTCTGTTACATTTTAACAGTTTGCCTGCTGTTAATGAATGAATTTGATGTCATCTTTTGAGCGTAGTGAGTGCGAGAGGCTCCGTCTGAGCATGGTCTGAGTAGATAGAATTTTACCATGACGTTTGGCTTTTGGTTACGTTTTAGTGTTTGACATGAACGGTTGGTTGGTGTTTCTCTTACATTTCGTTCCTTTTGTTGGTCAATAATATAACAAAGAGGAAGAAGAAGAAAAAAATGTAAAAAAATATAGGAAAATAGAAGTGTTGAAATATTTTACAAGAAAACAAATTTTTAAACAAAAAATCAATCAATATTTTCGGAAGCATGCCATGATCTCCCAGAGCTTTGGCAATATCTTTTCAACGAAATTATGTTACTTTTTCAACATCAGTGACTAGGAGTGTCCTTTTTTTCTCAATTCTTCATAGGAATACTATATGTTTACACGCGCACACCTACACCAATACATATATACACAATACAAATAAGCTATACGTGTATGCTATACATGTATTCGAGCGTATGTGCGCGTGTGTTTGAGTATTGGAGCAAAGCAGAAAGTTTAACCTCATTTTTTCGGCTAACATATAAAATTTCATGTATAAGAAGTACAATTTTTTCAAACGCAAAAAATTTATGCGAGCAGAAAATAAAAATAAGCTGTTTTATACTTTAAAACATGGATAAATGAAACTTACAAAAAAATAGAAGTGAAATTATAAAGAAAAAAGTGAGAATTTGGAGAAAATTCAAATAAAATTGTTTGTACCACAGAAATTTAAAGGCATTTGGAAGAGTCCTTATGAAGTTACAAAAGAAGCAGCCGAATTCGACACAACAGACGAACAAAAAGCAGATTTAACATTTAAAAATATAATAAGCAGAATGGAGGAAAAACTACGAAAAGTCAACTAAAGCAGTGAATCATTATATAATAAGTGCAACAATTTTATCTTTCTTAAAATGAAAAATTAGGAAACAAAAAAAAAAATTTTTTTAAATTGGCAAGAAGTAACAAAATATTAGAAAAATATCAAAAAAAAACCCAGTTGAATTAAAACAACTAGTGTGACAAATAAGACTATAAAAATTGGGAGAATCTCTAACAAAACTCCAATAAAAATTCCTAAAACATAAAATATAAATCCTGGAATACTGTGTTAACAAATAGTAAATAGTAATATATATGGTAAATAGTAATGCAAAGTAAAAAAATTATAGAATAACTGATTATTTGTGAAATTTTATAATATGTTCGCAAATGTGTGCTCCAACCGATATTTTGTGGAATTTCACACATTTAAAAGTGCAAATTTTCAAATTTTAGTTTAAAATGTTATCTATAAGAAATCCATTGTAATGTGTTTAAATTCGAAATATATTTTATGCGATTTTGATAAGAATTTGGCCGGTTGTTTCCTAATGAGCATAGGAAAAATTGCCCAAAGAAAATGTTACCTTTTTTTTTTAGAAAAATTGCTTAAAAATATTTGTAAAAATTTGACAGAAATTTCATACGAAATGTGAGCCATATTCGTAGGTCACATTTCTCCGATTTTGTTTATGGGCGTTACTTCAAAATTAAATTAGTGGTCCAAAAATACGATACGATAATTTTTTAATTAGCTATTTTTGTAGGATATCAGCGACTCAAATCCATCCACCTGCATTCGTTTTTTATATAAACCTTTACCTAGAAGGTATGTTTTGTTTGTCAATTAAAAGAAGCAAAATATTTTCAAAGTAAATCGCGCGATTTTTATTCCACAATTTTTTTGACTGCTTTTTCATTAAAGCATGAGTTTTATTTCACTGACTGAAAGTGGAGGAATTTGCTGTGTTAAAAATACAAAACAAAACAAAAAAAAAAAAAAAAAAACGGATTCACACAAATCAAACGAGATTTTAGAGGAAAGCAATTTGTTAGACGAAAGATCTTAACATCCATTCCTTAATAGACCGATTATTGCCAAAAACACATTTGAATAGAATTGAAACCGTATAAAGGTAATCGGCCGAAATCGGCAAATACAGATTCACTATCCAGCAGACAATGAAATTTCGCAACAAATGCATTTTGAAAATATGTCGAGTGTCGACAACTTTAGACCATAACGCCTACCAAACCGTTACTTTTTCCGGAAGCACTGGCTTTTCCACAATCACTTCTGGCCCCCTTCCAAGCCCCATATGCGGCAATTTTGCTTATTAAAGTAACCACCGAGTGAGAAATGAGTTTCATCGCTGAAGTAAATTTTGTTCGACTGAAAGCTCACGTTTGAATCATCACTTTTGTAGTAAGTTTTGATTATTTTTATGCGTTCTTCGGTTGTTACACAAAATAAATAACGACAAGTAGGATCCCGACCTTATGGCCATCACTGATAGGTATGTATGTATGTGTGTGTGCGCATAAAGTCCTAAACTATTCTATTGAAATTTTTGGCACCTAGGCTAGTTTCTAGATAGAAAGCGTGACTATATGAGTGGTAAAAAATGTACACTATAAACTTTACTCTGCCACAAACGAACACGTGGTGCGAAAATAAAGTCTACCGGATAAATAATTTAAAAATGTTCAAACCATTCACAAACTTACACTGAACTTTTTTTCTATATATTTTATTGTTAGTGACGATTTGAATACAATTGTGTACATTTAACATTAAATATATCGTATATACTTCAGCCACTAATATCAATTACAAAGCGCAGCCTATCGGCTTATTTTTGACATACTTAGGCAGTGAGCAAACAAAAATGCGTAGATTGTAATTTATCGAAACCACGTAGTTTACCCTGCGACTATAAATAAATGTGAAGAGCAACTTATTTTAATAACTTATCGCAATTTTTCAATGGCATCTTCGTAACTAAATGAGTTTTCGAGTCCGATTCAGTATAAAAAGGAGAGTATCTTAGATGTTGCTTTAAGTCCTAGAAATAAACTATAAATTATATTTCACTATATATGTATACATATAGTATACAGAAATATTGTAAATTTCTTATCACATTAGAAGTGCAGAAAAATGTCACATTTTCTTTTAAATATACCTGCAAAGTCAAAACCGAAAAATAAGAAAACCAATGGGAAGTTAAAGACATAAAAATCGGCATGTGATTGTGTTTGTCATTTTGGAAAAACGTTGCAAACATGCTACCAATGATTACTACATGACACAATTTGTATACGATTGACGACGTGAGGTGCGAGATATGCTTAAGAATTTAAAAAAATTTCAAAGATCTCTTAGTTTCTGTCTGCGTGCTTTGCATAGACTTCGCACATGCATCTACTATTGCGTATATGCGTCAGTGATAGTTTCTAAGGTGGGACAATTAACTGCAGATAGGTGGCGACCGATTCATTTTTTCTAAATACTTTTATTATGTAAATAACCCGTTATAGCATTCAATTAAATACGATTAAATTTTGACATATTATTTTATAAATGTTTTTCGTTTCATTCCAAATAGCACAGTTACAGTTACACGCTGGAAACTATTTATCTGAATACTCCAACAATCGATAGGAAATTGCTTATATGTCGCTCATGGATTTTGAGGAACTACATCATATACAAAGAGGCCGAGCGCGGTTGCGACATTATCTGGCGTAAAATTTTGACGAACTATGTTTTAAGTTTTTGCCAGACCTTTCAAAAATAGTACAATTTATGTACGAGTTTTTTTTTCAATAAATGACCATTTTTTGTATTTAAAAGATTAATGTGAGATTCTCTTCCATTTATATTAAATGTTACCGACTTGAATACGTTAAATTTTGAAATTCACTGCCAACAATATCAATTATTATTGTCGTAGTACAATTTACATATGATGTGTGCCATTCTCAATACCTTACCTGTATACTGCGTACGATGTTCACTTGATAACTGTTGGATTTTGGCAGTAAATTGCCATATATCAGTGATAGTTTCCAAGCTAGGCGGCGTGCGTTTTGTTTTACTAAATATTATTCATATTTATAGAAATTAATGTGTGTCAATTTGTTCACCAGAGATTGTTACAGCTTTCAAGCAAATATGGTAAAATCTTGAAAAGTTGATTTCTAAAAACTAACTGGATTTTTGCGAAATCATACAAATAACATTTGATATTATTTTTTACACAGTTTCTTGCGTAATACAGTTAATGCACGATAGATGACGCGAGTGGCATTTGTTAGATATTTTCATACACATCAAAAACGCTTTAACATTTTCATTGACATTTCCAAGAGAAATGCAATATTTATTCATTTCATGAATATTTTGGGAGGAAGAGGCAATGTTGTTCATTTTAATTGTGAAACCATACTTTGGTAAATGTTCAGCGTGCTCCAAATATGACTAAATTTAGTGCAACATATGAATTTATGAGCATATGAGCTAAATGAGTCATTTGTATGGGAACTACTAGAAGAAGCGTGGTTAGAGTTAATCGATTTTTTTCAAATTCGAAGAGGCATTATAAACCATGCAACGTACAAGTTTTTTCCAGTGTCCGAATGTGCGGTTACAGGGGGAAAAAAACTGAATTTCTGAAATTCGGTCAATTTGTATGAAAGGTCTGTGAAGGAGGTGCGGGTCGATGTAGGCAAACTTACAATGGCCGGTTACTATCTGGCAAAATAATGATAAGTTTAGTAAAGAGTTTAGTAAACCAATTTTTGCATACAGTGGTCGATTAGTTCCTGTTTGTGTGTTTCAATTTGATTTTTATTTAGTTCTCAAGACTACGATGAATCCTTTACAAGCTATTACCTAGATTTCGGCAGCCGTTTTTCGACTAGTATATTTTCTATACAACTTTAGGCGATTGTGCCATTTTCTGCCATGATCTGCTTTGCCTTTACGAATCTGTAGTACTATTGTATGGAATCGGCAATAAACTTTATATAATAGCGGTATATAACAGAAATTATTATTAGGAAAAAATCTGAAAAAATTTGATGAAAATGAAAAGTAAATCAAAGATAAGATAAAAAAAAAACAAACTGCAGAATTGCAACAATTAATTAATTTATAGGTTAATACTAAAAGTCGATCAATAATACAAAATCTGAAATCCTAAAGGCCGACTAAGGAAGATCGTTTAATTTAAAGAAAAAGCAATCAATAAATTTTATAAAAAAAATTTTGACTCTCCGTACTCATGAATAAAAACTAACGCTAAAAAAAATATTAAAACTAAATTCTTAGCTCGAATTAAAATCTTAGCTTTCCTCTCTCTCTCATTCAAACGACATAGTAAATTTTCGGAAAAATAGGACATTTAATCGATTTTTATTGCGGTGTTTAATTAAAAAGTTTCGGTCCGTCTAGCAAACAAATTTCAGTGTATCAAAAATATTAAAAATTGTGTTGAAAAATTTTCTAGACAATAGATTTTTATATTTTTCGAATTTTGTATTTTAAGACCCACAGAAAATACTTAACAAATTTAAAATAATAAAAATACATACATACAAATAAAAAAAAACATTTAATCTATAAAAGCCTCAAAGAAATTGCCAGAGACTTTGAACTGATGAAATTCTCTATACAAATTTTAGTAGCAAATCAAGAAAGCTAAATTTTGGATCATTGATGAAGTGAAACAGCTTAAGCAAAAATATCAACCATGTCGAAATGAAATTATTGACTACAGAATAAATGTGCAGGCGAAGTTCAAACTTGTTTCATACAAATCATAATTAATTGTTTTCTTAGTGCTATCAAGAAGTGCATGTGTGTGTGTGAGTGTTATATGATTGTTTTAAGTTATTTTATAACGCCAAAGTATTTTTTTTTATTCCAGCATTAACAAAAGAAGTGCTTAAAAACTAAAAAAAGAACAACAAAAAAACAATATCTCCCTTTAAAAACAAAAAATAAACACCAATAAGAAAAAATATTAATTAATTAAAATAGAACAAAATCAATACAAAAAAACCCCCACAAACCAGAAATAAACACCAAGAAAGTAAAACAGCAAAACAAAAAGTCAGCAGCAGCGAAAATTCATTTGAATAAAAATCAATCGAATCAGATCTTCGCCCCCTCCAAACCACAATTCACCGTTCATAAGCATCCATAAATTGCGAAAACAAATTAACCAGGATTACACAACAGAATTCTTCATAGACAAAGGAAAATAGCAACATTTTAGTTAAATTCAAAAGGAACAAAGACCGATTGGCATCGATTAACAGTAAGTATACAAAACTTGAATACAAATCACAATAAAAAATAAATAAACAACAAACAGAACAAGTAAAAAGAGATCGAAAACCAGATCTCTAGACATTAACCAATTTAAAATTCATTGAACTTGTATATCATTGTTATGATGATTCCTTCTTGTATTCTATTAACAATTTTAGAACATCTAGTAGTTGCATGCTTTTTGCATGCTTTCCTTACCTTAACCATATTCGCTTGCACCCCATGCATGAGATATGGCAGAGGTTCTCACATTCAGTGAGCTAACATGCATTCTATTTTTAGACTCACTCAACGGGAGCCACAGCTTAGTGACGATTATTCGACTACTCGAAATGTTCGTCACACACATTAAGGTGGCCGCCGTCTAAATAATGATAGGTGACTGTATGGTACGGTAGTTGCGTCTACTAATCATTGCGCCACAGTCGGTCATTTACTTACTTACTTACTTAGATGACGACTAAAATTAAAATTGTTGTTATTATTCGCCGAGCATAGAAAATAATTAAAGCTTTTCAAGCTTTTGTGCTTCTCATTCAAATTGCCACATCATATATCTAGTGCATTGAAAGAAGTTTCGGTAGCCCTCTTCTGATCGCCCATCCGGTATATTGTCCAAAACCATCCAGATAACGGGGTATGTTTGCACAAACACTGTACGTCGATACGCTTGATGACGTCAATGTCAGTATATAGCTCAAATACCTCATGTTTCATATGACGCCGATACTCTTCATTATATAGGCATTATAGGTCCTTACAGTTTACTTAGTATTTTTCTTTCGCTTATTCCCACAACCAATTCATTTGCCTTTGTCAAAATCTAGAATTTTGCCAAATACCTGCCATGGTCTGGTTCCAATTGAGAGTTGAGTTCTAAGGACTTGCTTGCTTAGTGCACAACGGCACGTGTGTGTAAGCTATATATTTTCTTAATTTTAAGACTAATATTATTTGATTTCATTACGGCGGAGCCATGGTTTATATAAAATCACCCACGATGAAAAAGTTATACTTGTCAACGACCACGCAACACTTCAAACAGTTAGAATTTGTATTTGAAGAAATAACTTACTCGGACAATTTGCTGTAGACCAAGTTTTTTCCACATGACCTAATTTTACTACGGGCTTCGTTTCAATGCTAGAGAGAGCTATAATAACATCTCGCAAGTAACAGGTATTTTTTACCGTTTTAATCATAATCACATCTAAAATTATAGTATAGAATTGTAAAATATCTTTTCATCTTATTTATCAGTGCTTGAGAAGGCTGAAGTAACATTCCACAGTTTTCGTTTAATTGTCGCTTCGAAATATACAATCATTGATTTTATTTTAAAATTCGCAGTGATGTTAGATTTACATAAAGCTAAGTTTAAATCTCTAAAGTCGAGCGCCATAAACATAAGCTCCTTTCATTCCGAAACCTTCGCGAAAGAGTATTGACAAATTCTGATTGATTTTGCCAAACTACTACAGTATTAAATTTACACATACTCGTACTCAAATTAGATCTCAAATATTTAAAACTTCCAGAATGTTTGTCAAGAACTCAGAGCAATACAGTAAATACGGTTGTTGATTTTGTATTTATTTATACCGTAATGTTAATTTTACATTTGGCTTAAGTAAAAAAACAGATGTTGTTTGCATTATAGAAAAACAAAAGCAATAAAATCAAGGAATTCTCTTATCTTCCGTCTGCTTTTCAACCAAAAACTCTCCCACAAAAGCGACAGGAATATTAGTGGATCATCACAGCAAATATTGTTATTTACTTTATCCTAAATTTGTCCTAATATCGCATAATTAAAATTTGTCATAATTCGTCTTAAATTTACTCATAAAGTTTTCATTACGTCAAATTCCCTAACTTGAGTAGCGTAATCATATGCTTATAACATCCCTCCTCAGAGACCGACTTCCTCTCTTCCACTTTCAAAACTCTCTCGAAAAAAAAAACAAACACTGAAATATAAAATATTTTTCGACCTCTGCAACGTTTGTATTTTTCCCACATTTCCTTTTACAACGTTCTCTTAAGAGAACTTTTAAAATATTTGCAACTCTTTTCTAAGAGAGTTAGAGAGTCTACTTCTATGAGAGTAGACTTTAGCTTAAAATTTGCCAAAATGTTATCTGCACATTTGTAACATGTTGCATTAACTTCTGTTAATGTGGCCAATGTGTAGAGCAGAGAGGCATAATCTCTTTCTCTCTCCCTTATCTGCTTGTCATACAAAATCTTTTCAAAGCAATCACATATAACTAAAATATAAATGTAAAATGGAAATATAAATGTTTCTCTCCATTTCACACTAAATACTGCATTACATATTTTATAAACCCAATATCCGCCAGAATCTTAACTCCATATTCTGTACACGTTATATTAACAGGGCATATGTTGCTAACATTTACGAAAAGATTGAATCTAGAATCACTAAATACTGTATTGACTTTACTAAGATGAAGTATGGCAACTTCCTTTTTCATCTGTCTTTTACATATTTTCTTTCAATACATTAAATAAAATTTGACAAAATATTAACTTCACAGTCGTTATATGTTACAACAGTTGTGGTTAATGTTGAAAACTTGTAACAACAGCAGAAGCCACCAGAAATTGATGGTCATAACCACAAAATTCCTTTCATCCTCTTTACCTTGTTGCGAGGTCTTTTGAAAAAGCTCTCACCAAACCTTTCTTATTCATATACGCGGTATTCTCGAAGAACAAGAAATATACCTTTATCTTTGACGACAAATACGATGTTGACTTTGTCATGGACTTGTCTACCTATCCTATATCTCGCTTCACTTTAAAGGAGTTTCAGATATTTGAAACTCTTTCTTAGACATAGAATTTTAACCTATTCGCAGAATGCTACATTCGTTGTATGTTGTAACAACTTCTGTTAATGCCGCCAACATTTAAGAACCGAAATCAGCACAGAGTTTATTTGAGATTTCTCTTCCTCTCTGTCTTGTTTATCTATAGGTAACAAAGCACTCACATACAACTTTTCTCATATACATATGACGGTTTCGCTAAAAGACAAAACTATATTTCCCTTCCGTAACAAAAATGTTGTTGACTTTTTCATAAACATAAAATAGCTTAAAATTCGCCAACATGTTAACTTCATATTCATTAGTTGTGGCATCAACAGAACATATGTTGCAAATGTTTAAGAACAGAAAAAGCTAAAATCGTTAATGTTAACAAGAATTTCCTTTCGCTTCCTTTCATAAGTTCCTTTTGTTTGCTCCTACACTTTGCTTTCAAAACTTTTACAAAGGACAACTGAATTCGAAAGTACAAATCTAAATCTGCTCTCACTCTCCGTACCTCATGTGTCTTTTACGTGTATCCCTTCAGAAAGTTCACTCTAAGAAATTTCAAATGATTTCCATTCTTAAAATAGTATGAAATTCGCCAAAATGTTGACTTTGGATTCATTGCATGTTAATGTTGGCGAAATTTGGGAAGAGAAAACACGGAGAGTCTAGCTACAATTTTTTTCTCCAGTCTCCCTTGTCTGTCTGTCAGGCAAAATCTTTAAAGTAGTCACACAAAACTTGTCTCATGTTTTCCAAATAGCATGAAACACTAATTTTCCCCTCTCTCTTTTCCTCAAAATTCGGCAAAATTTAAACTTTACATTCGTTGCATGTTGCGTTAACACTTCAAATATCTCTCACAAACGCGGAACTCTCCGAAACCTAAAGCCATCTCGCTTGCACGGTAAATAAAATATTGATGTTACTTTAAAATGAGTAACCACACATTTCTCCATTCTATGGCCGTCTATCATGCGAAGCCTTTTCAAAGCACCATAGAAAACTTTTCATTCTGTCTCCAACTCTTTCAATGCTGTTAATTGTAGCTAACTTAATTGTTATAAATTTAACATTTAAGAAAACATCGACTGTTATAATTAAGGACTGTTTTGGCTTTTGTCTCTCGCCTGTGTTTTACGTAGTTTCTGCAAATCTCTCACACTAACTGTTATAGCTCTTAGAGTTAAAAACTCTTGGCAAATACTTAGAGCGAGATAGCAAATGCTGTTGTTGACTTTACCTTCAAATTCGCTAACATTTAAGAAGTATAAAAAACATCACAATCGAGAGTCATAACCAAAAACTTCTATCCCTTACCTGTCTCAAAATATTTCCTTACAAAATTCTCAAATAGTTGTGGCTCTCAAACACCCAAATCGTTTTCTTTGATTTATAGTGCCAACACAAACATGATTGATGACTTTTTCTTAGAATTGCTGTAATGTTAAAATTCATTTTAAATGCCAGAAAATTTAGCACACAAAAAATAAACAATATTAAAATTGAATGTGATAAAAAATAATTTCGTTCGTCGTTCTGCCGCGTTCTATCTCTGGCATATTTACCTTCCAAACTTAATGTTACCAAACTTTCAGACCAATCTACCTTAACAGAAAAAATTTAAATTTTCAAATTATGCCGTCACGGTGCTATGCAAAATATGATTAAATTAATTTCAATTATTAAATAAATATTTCCGGAATGTTTTGCATATACGAATTTCATATGAAGTCACATGAATATTGTTGATTAACGTAACAAACATTTTTAAAATTGCTATGTCTACCGTTTCCATGTTCCCGTTTCCTATGATAATTCTAACAGAAAATTGCCCTCAAATATAAACTGCTGACCTATCGTTCATATAATATAAAAATAAATAGAATGTATAAAATAAATCATTTTTCACAAAACTTTCCGCTCTCTCAAATTTAACTGGATAACAAATCTCTTGAGCGACAAAATTGATGCGAAAAACGAAAATAGTATAAAGGCGATAGTCTTACATATGTATTAGTCATACTACTATATTATACATTAATAAACTCAAAAACAACTTTGAACCTCTTTCATTTCTTTTAAAGAAACAAATATCTATGAGCGGGAAACTTTATCAATGTCGTTCATTATTTTAATTTTTTTGTCATTTGTCTTATTTGTCTTGTTATTAGTTTAACATTACATTTACATAGCAGAATGTTGCCAACATTTTATAAAATTAACTAGATGGTTACTATAAATATGAACTCCTTACGACATCTTCCACCAATTTCTTTCTTATTCTTTGAAAATTTAACCAGAAGAGTGTTCTCAGATATCTGAAATTCAGTACTATAAATTGCTGACTTGTTGGTAATATAAAAATATAACACGTATATGGCATTTTATAAAAAAATATGAGCCAATGCCGTAATTAAAAGTGCATATAAACTTCCTTTTTTGTTATATTTCTTTTTATCTGAAATTAAAAATACGAAGTCACTATTCTTCCACATTGGCCATAACTTTAGTTACAGATATTTCCTTTGAAAATCCTAGAATAAAAGTGCCCTCAAATATCTGCAACCGAGATATAGTTAGTGTTGACTTGTCATTTTTCACTAACAGAAAAATATGTATAAAATAACTAACATTAACATTGTAAACGAATGCATTAACAGAAGCATTAATACGTATGGTGTAATCAAATACACATCTGAACCTCATCTGTTTCATTAGTTTACATCTAAGAGAAGTAAATCTCTGAGAAGTAAAATCCCAGAAACAAAAACTAATAACGCATAACATAATCATTAATCATCCTTATCCATTTTTCGCCAATCTCTTCATTGTTTACATTTCCTGTAAAATTTCTGCGATATCTTGAATTGAGTACTTCAAGCCGAAAACTTTACACGAACGTAACAGCTCATGTTAAACTTATCTGTTAAATTGTTAACATTAATTCTGCAAATAACTTTAACTTTTACTTTCCACACAAATGAAGCAAAAATCGATAATAATATAAAATTAAAATAAAAATTAAACAAATAACTTTTTGTAACAAATCGAAATTCCGTTTGCCATAAGATTAGCACAATTTACATCATCAACTTCAGATAATTCTCCTATATGACAATAAAAAGAAAACCAAATCCGGTGAATAAATTGGATATTGACTTCCAGCAATCAAGAACTTTACATGCATTTCCATTTTTGCTAAGTCGATAGGCCACTGACTACTCGAAGAGCTCACGGAATGACGGGTGGATCACTGTTCGAATCTATCATTGAAAATTCGGAACTCAGAGTGGCTCATATTAGACGCAATATTTAGCCAATATCTGAAAAAAACAATATTACAAAAAATTAATTTAAAGAATGGTTCTTTTGCACGATAATGAACATAACCGCATACAGATGAATTTGCTTATTTTTGCTTTTAAAGAAAATACTTATAAATGAATCCCCCACAATTACGCGCAAGGTAATCGTGCTGCGTTCATCATGTCTGCCAATGGAATGTTAAATTCAATTCATCACTAAATTGACGATAGGTTGCATACAGTTAAAAACAAAAACAAATTTCCTTGCATTCCATGTATGAGATATGTGGGGGAGCTTCCCACACTCCGTGAGCTTATACTCATTCTGTTTTTAGATTTATTCAACGGGACCTACCGTTTAACGACGATTCCGAACATCACAGTTTGCCGATTACTCGACTATTCAAAGTGTTCGGCAAACACAATAATGATAGATGGCTGTGACGAGGATTGAACCTCTGTTCATGCCAACGATATTCGCGTGTAATAACTGTCGGTCCAGCGCACTAGTAATTTCAATAAACAAGTCTACGAAATAATGTTTATTTTTCAAAGTTATTTCTCGCCAATAACACTGACTTGTACAAAAGTTGATTATTCATTTTTCAAATTAATTTAATTTTAATAAATTAAACATCAAGACTTGTTTAAATAGCGGTGAACAACTGGCCTTAAGTGACGAAATTTGTATTGTTCGATCTATTTTGGAAAGACTCCTAAACAGTTTCCTCCGTTGAGAAGAAGAATTTAGAAAACTGTCGTTTATATATCGGCGATGGTGTCTAGAACTTTTGAAAGTTCATTTTTTGGTCTAAAACGGTCGTGTAAGTCTTAAATACATGTGACTTAAACATACATTACAATAATTTTATATAAAAGCCTATTTCAGGTTTCTTGACGAGTTATTTCTTATGTGCCATCGATGGTTTTCTCAACAAAGTAGTAAGGTTTTTAATCGATAGACGGCGCATAAGTTATTTCACGTGCTATAAGGCTTGTATGATAAAAATTGAATGGTCAAAAAATGTTTTCGTTAACAGAAAGAATGTGTTCCGAAGTTCAGTGGTGGAATGTAAGTCAATGCAGAACATTTGCGTGATAAAATTTTGACAACTTCTTAGATGGATAGTCACTGGGATTACTACTCTCCCTCTCTCTTTCTCTCTCAAACACTACTAAACAAGTTTTACATATTCTGTAAATATGTAGATGACATTTAACAGATTTTTCTCATTTACTTCATATTCAATTAATATCCAAGAATATAAACGGCGGCAGACAATAATATGCTGTTCGCTTCATTTGTTTGCTCTTAATGCCAGTGCCGTCTTTAGTATTTATGTTGACAAAATAGTCATGCTTTATCTTATACGTCGGACAATAACAAAATTATGTGTGCAGATTCTTATTCATTATATCACCGTTAACATCCAAGGGCATAAATGTTTATAAGAAATGCATGCTCTATCTTATTTATCAGTTCGCTCCTAATAATAATAACATGTACAGATTTATAATCATACCGTCACTATTTAATCCAGGATTTAAATTCACAAACAAACACTTTTAAATTCATTATTAGCTAATAATACGCAAGACTATGAATGTTAACAATATTTTTCTGTTTTACATCATTTATTAGAGCGCTGTTAATACTAATAATACTAATCCTTAGGTTCATTCATCAGACGGTAATACCAAATAACATTCGCTGCTATTTCGCCTAACATTTACACTGTTTTCCCTTCTGTCTGTTAAAATATAGCATCTGTTCCGTTATGCATGCTAACCTAACATACATAAATATATTGTTTCGAACATAACAGTTTTTTCTCAATGGCTCTGGTATTTCTTTCTCCTTTCCGCCTTTTACTTTGTTTCACATTTTACCTTCCTCAATTTTTCTTCGTTTACACATTCACTGAAATAATTTTAATATCGGGCAATAGTTTCGACGTGTTTACCAGAATTCTATTATTTTACTATGTTATTATTTTTCTTATTAATGAACCTGAAGTTAATATCGAATAACAGGTTCGATATATTAATCTAACCTCTTTGTTATTATTTTTAATACTAATTAGTCAGATGGTTATATCGGATAACAGGCTTGCGCTTCAACGTGTCCATCAGCTCCCTGTTGTTTTCTTTCTCTCTATGATAATGAAACTCTTCTGTTAATTATGTGTGCTAACTTAACATATACGAGTAGTGTTAGAAACATAACATTGTTTACTTAATGCCTTTATGTTATTGGTTTCTTTCATTCTCCATCCTCTGTGTTTTATTTTGCTGGTTTCCGTTTTATCATTTTCGTTTTTGTTCTTCTCCGTGTTCCATCCTTTCACATCTTCATTCAATCTGACATTTCTTACTCTGCCCATGCTTTAGCTTTTACTTTTTTATATCTCCTCTTCAGTCTTATCCTTAGCAAACGTTTCGTCAAGTTTTATTGTCTCTCATCTCTTTTTCGTTTGCCTTTAAGTTTAATTCATAACACAACTGTCAAAATGTGGGTCCACATAATTGTTGACCCCTGTTTGTGCGCGTTAGCTATAGCACAAGCATAACAGCAACAGCAATAAAACACAACATGACAAGCGGAATCTGTCATTAATCATCCAAGCACAGAGAAGGGTTTCTATCACATCACGTGCGCTAAGAGAAAAAAGGGGAGAAAGGAAGAGAAAAGGACAAAGAGCGAGAGGGATGTGTTTCCGCAATTTGAATCAAAATATAGAACATGAAACATATTCACCAAGTATATCAATATGTAGGTATGTCCTTATAATTTTGGGTGTTTAAAATGAAATAGTAAATTCCTTAGCTAAAAGAGAGTGTAATTTAGCATCACAATATCCTTTATTAAACGCATCACATATTTGCTGACCGATTCGTAGTCTTTAGTCCACATACCGTTTCAAAATACGTTAAGGTAGTTTCTTCGAGTCACCAACATGATTAAGACACATATTTTTCTTTGGGGTTTTTTGGTATCTTGAATCTTTTGAACCCTTGATGAATGGCTTTATGCCTGTAACATAGAAGATAATTATAAATAATAGTAAAGTCTTGATTTCATCTACAAATACTTTCAAATTCATGCACAATGAAGTAGCGAGAAACATCCTATAATATGGGGGAAAACTGATAATTATGAAGCTTTGAAGAAATAACCGTGATGGTGAATTTTGCTAAGGTGACATCACTGAAGAGTTGCTTTTCCAGTAACGAGCTTGATGAACACGCTAATTTTCAGCCCAAACCTTTGCGGAATGTTTTTCTAAATTCTTTAGTTAATTATCAAACTGTATGACTAGTTAGCTTATGATTGAAAGCAGAAATTAGAACTATTCTGCCACTCTTTTTCAAAAATAAAGTCCTAAAATTGGACAAATAGTCTTTATTATTACACAATATGGTTTTTATAGCGGGCTCGCTTTTTGTTCAGAAGTTTATGTGCCATCTATCGATCTAAAATTTTTCTTTTTACTTTAGGTTCTCTTTTTTTTTTAATAAAATTTCGCTGAAATCGTGAGCTTTGTTTTCAAGTAGTAAATAGTTCATTACCATGGTACGATAATGACCGCTATTTAGAGCTATTGCAGAATATGGACCGATGATTCCATCAGTCCATAAGCTACACTCAACTACTGTCTTGGCTGGATATAATTTCAGCTTTTGGCGCTCTTCGGCTTGCTCTTCAACTCAAATACAGTCATTTTCTCGTCGACGTAGCAATTAAGCCGAAAATATGTCTGACAATTCAGAAAATCGGCCAAACTATTGAAAACTACTTGGAACCTTCTAACCTACTGCCCACGTCCTAGATGTAGTTTATTAGGTGTCGTATTACTCAATAAAGGAAATTTGCTTCCATATTCGTTGATGGTATACAGAATTGGGTCTAATCGTGGCGCTATGGTTAGTACATATGATCAATATTGTAACTACAACTTCTGACCGTGGGTTGTTTCTTCGATGCAACCACCATCCTTTTTTTGAGCGGCGGTCAGTTCACTGAATGAGAGAAGCCTTCTTATATTTCCTTTATATCCCATGATAAGGAGTTTTTTTTTAGATTTGTGCATTCACTAGGCCCATTATGTGGACCACGAAAGACCTTCCTCGTGGAACGCAGACGTTCGTAATATAGTTTGATGTGCCAAACTAAATCTTTTCATGATGAAATGCCAACCACACTGAGGAAAACTATCACCACAGTTTGATAGTTCGGCAGTTTGACAGTTTTAGAATGCTTACTAGAAAATAATACTCCTTTCCGAATTTATACCCCTTTTCTGATCTGTGATTAGAATTAATCTCAACAGCCCTTATCAAATGTTAATTTATTTGTCTAAAACAATATTTGCACATTTCATTTACTGTGAAATATTTTATATGCAAAAATATTTAAGTTTCTTATCTCAATTTTCATTCTTTGGATCAAAGTTCGTCTAAAGTCTTAAAAACAAAAATATCTAATTTCAATTTGAATTTATAAGAAAAGAGGGAAACATTTTGAAATCGTGGAATGAAAAGTATCGGCGCAATTCAAAAATTATGACTGTTATCAATGATTGAAGTCGATCTTTTGAACTTGTTTTTATTTGCGTGATATTTAAACTTGAGCGCTAGTCTGCAGCCTAATCAGCGGCTAAACATCATAGGTAGAAAACAGATAAGTTTTTCAAACACATTTTTAGCATTATTAGCTATTAATTTAATTGAATACAATTTAACAGATAGCAACAAAGTTTTCACGCCTTAGTCAGGAGGCATTTAAGAGTGCTGCAGATGCCCAGAATTAAATTATTGGGTTTTATTTATAATATTTCCCTGCAGATTTAAAGAACGCTTTTAATATGAAAATTTGATTAATAAATAAGTTTTGTAATAATTTGTAGCAACTTGAGAAAAATTTAATTGTTGCCTTTCTGCCGTATTGTTGAGGATACTGGTGTAAATAATTTCCATTTCTTTTCTGACTCTTGCAATCTCAAAAAAAAAAAAAGCAAAAAAAACAAATATTTAGCATCAGCACCTAATTAGGACCGGGAACAGCTACTAAGCTGATATAACAGTTGAATTGCTATAACAGCTGTTAAATATTTATATAAAACTCTCCGGCGTTTGTCAGCCATTTAGGATACTAAATTTGACTTTTTCTGGTTTTAGCCACTACCAGACTTACACAAAACGGAATACATTAGAATCCGCTGGGTTCGGCAAAATAGGGCGACCAAAGCAAAGGTGGTTTCTGAGATTCTATCAAAATCTGAAAAGGTGAATTGGATGTGAATTGCTGAAGATCGAGTCATGTGGAATAGTTTTATATCTATAGCTCATTTCAATTGTCATTGAACTGAATAAGTTTATGGTGACATTTTATGCAGAAAATCCAAGGAATACCTTTTTTGGTTTAGTGTTTATTTTGTCAGTCAGCGTTAGTTAGTGACAGACCGTAGCGCGGTGGTTAACACACGCGAACCCTCGCATGAGCGCGGATTCAATACCCAATACAGCTACCTTTCATTATAAGAGCGTTGGTCACCTCGTTGTGTCTGACGAAAACTTCGAGTAGTCGAGTAATCAGAAAAATTGTTTGGGGTAACGACACGTTTTACAATCCTTAATATTGTAAAGAATATTATTATAGATTTTAATATTGGGGACACAATAAGAAGTAACGAAAGTTAACCTGGATTCACAACGTTCCATTACGCTTTAAGAAATATTAAAGCTGACATAGTTCTAGAGAAATAACGCCTATGAATTCCAGTTATAAGAGAAAAAATAATTATGATTAAAAACTCAATTGTGTGTGGATGGTGTCAGCATGGCGTGATTAGGTCATCCGGTTGTTGTTTCAAACTCATTTGGCCTGCAAAGTTTTAAGGGATTTTAGTGGACATTTCAAAAGTTATGAAAAAATCAATATCATTTGTCTATGAGGCACCTGATGGGAACAAGTTAAGTTTCTTTCACACTATCATAAGTTGTATTAAGCGGTATTCAATATTATGATTGATCAACATTTAAACGAATAAGGCTTATAAATACAAAAATTCGTTTTTTGCCAAATCCGTCATTTTGTAAGATAGTCATCAGAGTAAAGGCAATTAGTCTGTCTAAGTACGATCAAAATTATATGTTACAAGTACCAGAATAGCAATGAGCTCGTCAAGTCGCTGTTCTAAATTATTATATAATGTGCGAAAAACATTATATCGTGCAAAGTTTTAGTGGATTCAGGCAGACTCTTCGAAAGGTATGATACAAAAAATATTTTAGGGTTCGTAGGAAAACCAGAAGAGTGCCTATAACTGCCCTAATACCACAAGCTACATTAATCGCTCTTTTAATTGAAAATCATTACTTGAAAAAATAATATCACAGACAAAACTTCAGTAGCTTTGGTACACGAGGTGTGTTCAAAAAACTAAAGTGAATTTTCAAATTTCGCGGGCTACGTACATTCGACTTTCGATTATTATTTTTTTAATTTGATACACTCGTCTCGAAGATATGTTGACGGTTTTATCCATGTAGCATGTTTAGTTTGTTTGTGAGAGGCACAAATAAGACAAGTGTTTTGCGTGTTTGGCGATTTTCTGCTATCGAAATAAATGTATCAAAGAATAAATGCATCAAATTTTGTGTAAAAAATAGAATTAAATGCTCAAATGCAATTGAAATGTTGACAGTAGCATACGCTGAGAGTACTCTGAGTCAAAAAAATATTTGGAAGTGGTCCAAGCTTTTCACAGAAGGTCGAGAAGATGCGAATGACGACGCTCGCTCTGGACGCCCCAGCTCATCAACAACCGATGAAATAATTAAGAAAATGAAGAAAATTATTATAGAGAATCGTCGAATCGCAATAAGAGAAGTTGCTGAGGATGTCGGCATATCGGTTGGCTCATGACATGCAATCTTTTCGGAAATTTTGAGCATGAAGCGTGTGGTAGCGAAGTTCGTTCCAAAATTGCTGAATTTTGACCAAAAACAACATGGCATGAGCATCGCTCAGGAATTGTTGAATGACGTCAACGATGATACAGATTTGCTTAAAAGGGCCAAAACTGGTGACGAATCATGGGTGTATGTTTATGACATCGAAACCAAAGCCCAATCGTCCCAATGGAGGAGTCCAGGAGAGCCAAGACCAAAAAAATCCCGCCAAGTTCGATCAAATGTCAAGGTTTTGCTCACTGTTTTCATCGATTACTATGGAGTAGTGCACCAGGTGTTCTTACCACAAGGTCGTACGGTAAATAAGGAGTATTACTTTTAAGTTATGTGCCGTTTGCGTGAAGCAATACAAAAAAAAAAACGCCCGGAATTGAGGAAGAAAAAATGCATGGTTTTTCCATCATGATAACGCACCTGCTCGCTCACCTTTGCTTGTGAGAGATTATTTGGCCAGAAACAACACCGTTATCATGCCCTGCTACTTTTTCCTGTTCCTAAGGTTAAAAAGAGCCTTGAAAGGACGGCGTTTTGCGACGATTGAGGAGATAAAAACCGAATTGCTGAGAGAGCTCATGGACATACCAAAAAATGCATATCAGAACTGCTTCGAGAATTGGAAAAAACGCTGGCACGAGTGTGTTATATCTGAGGGGGAATACTTTGAAGGAGATGAAATAGAAATTGATGAATAGACAAATATTTTTTGAGAGAAATGAAAATTCACCTTATTTTTTGAATACACCTCGTAGATTTATTTGAATTATCATTTCAAACAGCTATACAGGCAACAGACTGGTAGAAGGATAAATTTCGTCTTAAGATATCTAACTCTTCTGCTTCAATATGTTACATTTTTCTATCAAATGATATACGATATAGTAAAGTAATGATACTCTCTGTAAAGCATATTTAGCATATCATAAGCTGAAAAATTAGGATTTGTCACCACATACAATATGTAGTATAGATTTAGATAGAAAAGGCGCCGCATATGTCACATAAGTGAAATTTGGGGCAATTAAAGCGACAAGACAGCAAGCTAATGCTGCCCCTGTCTTCAACGCTTCCATAATTTTGCAGATTTTATGTAATATTTTTACAGATTAGAGTAAATAAATTACTAATGTGTACAAACAATTGCAACTAATGTCAGAAAAACAAGTACAATTTCACATTGCCTAAGAGAGCAGGAGTACGGTTTGTTTATGGCTTTGAATTACCGTTAGGACTTAACGATATCTCTACAGAGAGAAATCCGGCCTCTGTGTCTAATTCTACTCTATGCACGACTTAAATACGTGTCAAATTTTACAAAGTCTAACAGGTATGTTCCAAAAAAGTAGTAGAATTAAAGTAAAATACGATTTGAAAAGTTAACATTTTGTTTTGGATGTTCTGGAAATAAAGCGGTTTGTTGTTTCATTTTCTCATATGAAATGAAGTTCGAAAACAGAAATTGTAAACAGCTGATATTGACTTGAAAATAAAATTTAGTTATTAAAACTACTATTTGTGACTTTTTTTTTTGCATAAAATTAAAGGATAAATATGTAAATGATAACGACAAATAAATAAATAAAGGATAAATAAATAATGAATGCGGTGTTAGTGTCCACTATATATCAGACCAATGAATACGCAAGAGCAAAATTACAAAGGCGGATTTTGCGGGATCACTCAAATCCTCTGGATATGGGCGACACTACCTAAGTACACACATGTATGTACTTAAGTACATTCAATATACTTTTAATAAAAACTATTAGGTTTTTACAAAATTATCGCATCAACAAATATGCATTTCGTAACATTTTGCATTGCATAAAATTCAGATTGCCCAAGTCATCCATTCCGGCAGAACTACAGCTTGCTGACACATTAAGATTTTTAGCAGAAAGAGGATTTCAACGAGGGATCAAAAAAAAGACACTAATGTAGCCTTTAAGACTAGTCTCTTTTCAAACGCCTAATTTTAAACTGTTAAGTTACCGCATACTTCATATTTAAAATTATGAACCACTATTTGACACCAAATTATATTCCGTTTTACATATCTAAAGCATAACATCTTGGCATCAGCAACTGAGCAGGGGAAAAAATAGAATATTTTTGAAATCCTCACGCCCAAATTACAAAAAATCTGTTAATCCTAAAACAAAACCAAAAAAAACACGCCCAGTGCAAACATCTTTTTACTACATTATTTTTTTCAAATATTAAGTAATCTATTTACCTAAGAAACAATTAACCAGAGATATTGTTCAAAATATTCTGCATAATGTATACAATCTGTGTAGTAAAATGTGTAAGAATTTCCACAAAACGAAACAGTTTATAATGGATATTCCGTCCTGGCACATATCCTGGCGGCCCCATGCATGCGCACAAAAGGATTGCATCTGTCTTTTCAACTTTTCCTCTTTTCCGAGTTCATAAAATACTGTTTTTTATTGTCATCGTGAAAATTACCAGTAATTTGTTGGGATACATTCTTAAATACATAGCAGAGAATGTTCAATTATGTGATACATTGTTTTGGCGTTTTAATGGTTAGCGGTTGTTTTGCACATTCAAGTTATATCACTTCATTTCGTTCAGTGTAACTAAGTCATTAAAATGTGGAACGATATGCGCCAGTAATTATGATAGCTATCCAAGCACCATTTAATTCATTTTGAGATAATTAAAAGATTGCATTTTTTTAATTTAATTTTATTTTATTATTAGTTTTAATTTTTGTTTAATTTAATTTTGACGAATTTCACATAATTTTTTCACTAAAAAAAAAGTGTTTCCATGAAAGTGTTTTTCGAAAAAAAAATCTGGTTGTTTATATTTGCTTTGGAAGTTGAATTTTTAGGGCTCGAATTCACATACACAATTTTCAAAATTAGCGAAATTATAAATGTGTTTAGTTAGACCACACTTAAAAATAGTTTATTTACCAAAAAAATGTCGTAAGAAAATTTTCGGAATAAATAATGTGTGTGTGCTTCGTCTTCTTCTTCTTATGTGGTGACTGGAATAGGCAGCCTTGTTGGGGTGTCCCAACAAGAACGCAAGATTTAAATTTGGCGCCGGTATCGTGAAATGATAACCAGTTTTTTCGAGCCTAGAATTGAAGAAATGAATGTAGAGGTCATGTGGTTTCAACAAGACGGCACCACATGTCATACAGCCAGAGAAACAATTCAATTGCAGCATCAGTCATTTCCCGATCGTGTTATTTCGCGTTTTGGAGACCAGAATTGGCCGCCTAGGCCATTAGACTTTCTTCTTTGAGGTTTTTTGAAGTCGATGGTTTACGCGAATAAACCGACGACGACTCAAATCTTAAAACAGGAAATTGGACGCTGCATTAATGAAATACCGCAGCATTCATGCAAAACGGTCGATGAAACTTTCATTAAAAGATCGCGTGTGTGCCAGCAAAGCCGCGGCAGCCATCTGCTCGATGTGTTGTTCCATACATAACCACATTCTGTCTACTTTACGATATATAAAGCTTCACGTTTTTTTTTAAATATCTGTGTTTTATTTAAAATTTAAATCTTATCCCGTAGAAAATAATTCCAAGCGCTTCGATCTTCTGCGCTTCTCCTCCAATTCGTCACACCAAGCTTCGATAGTATTTCAAAAACCTGGTCCTTCCAACGGAGTTTTGGTCGTCCTCTTCTGCACCGCCCATCGATCTCGTTGTCGAAAACTTTCCGTGCCGGAGAATTTGGGTCCATCCGCACAACATGACGCCATGCGACGTTGGTACTCTCCGTCAATGATGATGAGTCCATATATTTTCCGGAGTATTTTCCTCTCGAACACTGCCAATACTGATTCATCCGCTTGCGTCATAACCCAGGATTCTGCGCCATGTAACAAGACGGGTACAACCAACGTCTGGTACAGTCGGATTTTTGTTTGTCGAGAGACGGCTTTATCATTGAATCGCTTGTTTAGCCCGTAGTGACAACAACAACATATCGTCACTTCCAGATGGTGCTCATATCCTGCAATGAATTTCCTCTAAGTTAACGAAACCCTAGTTGATCGACTATCACAAGCATTACTTGCCCATCGACTTCTTACTCTCTGTTAAACTATCAACGAATAAACATTTATATTTCTGAATTTACTTTTCTAGTCTTTTTGTTCGAAGTTATATTCCGCTATCAGTAAGAGCTAGATCCGACAAAAATAAATACCATTTCCGTCACTTGCTCTATGTTCTTATTTCGTTTCCTTTCCATCGCATAATTTGCGTTCGATATATCGAGTCGCAAATTAATTCCGAATTTCCTTGCAGAAAATTACCACTGCTACCCAAAGGAACTTGTGAGAATACAGTCCACTAAAATATTTCTTAAAACCAATATCTTGAAACTTACAGTCACTAAGGGTACATTTGTAAAAACTTTTGGTTTTTCTTCGTTTTTGAAAATATTGAGTTCTTCAAATTTATTAGATTTTATAGAATATTTTATAGGTGTTAGCTAAGATTATTACATTTTCAAATTTTCTTGTTTCTTTCTCACGTCACTTTTAAAATAAGAAACAGTTATTCTGTTGAATACCACCTTCTTAAATCTGTGGCCATAAGCAAAAACGACTTAAATGGAATTAGAACAAAGAAATTTGTTCGTTATTATTATTGTAATTATTTTGATGTATATTCATGTCCAATACCCATTCCAAAATTTGATATACTCGTAGGTCACAAGTTACAACAATTTACAATTTTTCAAAACAGCAATTTTTTATGAATTACGTGATATCTCTGATCATTGATTAGTTAGCTAATAAGAACAAATTTTTTTGTAATTATTATTTTATACCCTCAAGACATATCATTGTCTAAGCGCGACCTGAAATTTTCATATATTTCGAAAGTTATAGCGATTTTATTAAAAACCCTTAATATCTGAGAATGGTAAATTTTTAGTTAAGTTGTTTTCCTTTGAAAGCACAGAAATATATTCTAACTATGTGTTTTCCACAATTATTTCGAAATATATTAATACAATGAAGAATGCTAATAAAGCAATACGAAATACTTACATAACTCAATTTTTTTTGTTTTTTTTTTTTGGATTTTGGACTTAAACCACTATCATAATTACTGGCACATATGATATGCTTACAATTTAGAAAGCGGAAAGGAGAGATATATGCGGTATATCGGTATATCCCTGTACATGCAGTGGTCTCAAACCATACACCAATCTAAAAAAATATATTTTCATCGTCCCAAGAATCTGCCATTGATCCTTATCCAAGCTAAGTTTGGTCGTTCTTCAAAGTTATAATTATGGTTCAATTTAAATTTAAATTTTGAGCACATGCTTTGTTTTAACCGCCGTCTAACTATACACTCCTCGTATACTATGTGGGGTGTGATCAAAACCATTTTTTTCTGTTATGTTGGTACACATGCCTGTTATATATGTTGACAATATCAGCCATTTTGGATTGTCAGTTTGTTTTTGACAGCTAAAAAGGTTAGTCGTGTTTTGGTGTGCTCTTCGATTTTTTACTATTCGAAAAAATGGATCAAAGAAACTGTATTAAGTTTTGTGTAAAAAATGAAATTAAATATGCAAGGACATTTGCAATGTTGTCTGTGGCGTTTGGCGAGTCTACTATGAGCAGAACACGAGTTTAATTGTGTTATAACCGGTTTAAGGAAGGCCGAGAAGATGTCAATGACGATGCTCGTCCTGGACGCCCGAGCACGTCAACGACCGAAGAAAACGTTGAAGCAGTGAAGAAAATGATTTTGGATAATCGTCGAATCACTATTGGAGAGGTTGCTGAATTTTTACTGATGTTTTAGGCATGAAACGTGCGGCAGTGAAGATTGTTCCAAAATTGCTAAATTTTGAGCAAAATCAACGTCGTGTGGACATCGCTCAGGAGCTGTTGAACGTCGTCAACGATGATCCAAATTTCCTCAAAAAGGTCATAACTTGTGACGAATCATGGGTGTATGGCTACGACGTTAAAACCAAAGCCCAATCCTCCCAATGGAAGCGTCCAGAAGAGCAAAGGCCGAAAAAAGTTCGGTCAAATGTGAAGGTTTTGCTCACTGTTTTCTTCGATTGCAATGGCGTGGTGTATCATGAATTCTTGCCACAAGGTCGTACGGTCGATAAGGAATACTACCTTGAAGTTATGCGCCGTTTGCGCGAAGCAATTCGTCAGAATCGCACAGAATAGCGAAAAACTCAATCATGGATTTTGCACCATGATAACGCACCGGTTCACACATCGATGCGAAAAATCGAAACAGGAGCTGTTGGCGATACCAAAAAGCGCGTTTCAACAGTGTTTCGAGGATTGGAAAAAACGCTGGCATAAGTGTATTATATCTGAGGGGGATTATTTTGAAGGGGACAAGATAGTTATTGATGAATAAATAAATACTTTTTGAAAAACTTGAAAATAACGGATATTGTTTGATCACACCGCCGAAAAAGGAAACATGCTTTTTCAGTTTCGGTTCAATTTGAAGATATCACTTCAAAATTTGTTGACTTGACCTTAAGAACTTAAATAATATCAATAAAAAAAACCTGTAAAAACTTGTATCTACATTTAGAGACATTACGTAATGTTTAAAAAATCGCTATTTTGAAAAATTGTTACAACTTCTGAACTAAATTAAATTTTCAAAAGGGGGCTAGACATAAATATGCTCCACAATGAGTACAATAATTAAGAAACTCAATTTTGTCCTATCTCTAATTGAGTCGTTTTCGCTTATGGCCACAGATAGAAACCATTTTGCAAAACTTCGCTATTATTGAAATTTGTTCTAACATTCGAATTGTGCGGTATTTTGGAATCTCACTTAGAACATGAATATTTGTATATTTTCCTAACGAAGAAACACAATTTCGTCTTAGATTGGAATTTCTCGCTTTAAGATATTGAGATTTAGGCATTATTATAACATTCAAATTGTGCGGTGTCCACTCATAGGACAGCATGCGTCTTAAGAACATAAATAATAATATATTTTCCCACTTATATCAGTGTTTAGCGATTAATACAAATCGCTATTTTAAAAAAATTGGTGTACTTTGTGAACTGCAGCTAATCTGCCGAAAATAAGCGTCCAAATAACGAGAAAACTCAACTTTGTCCTATCACTCCTCAAATCGTTTTCCCCTGTGGTCACAGGTACATAACTTTTGGGTCATCAATTTATAATTTCTAATTCCCATTATGGTGGATACAAAAATGTTTGACTGATTTTCCAATCTGAATGTGTGTGTCGAGGAATTTTGTCATATCCTACTTTAAACTAAAATAAACTATTAAGGTGATATTGCCGCCAACTGCTTATATTGACTGATGATGTTAATAGTGAATTAGTCCAGGACATCATGACGTCGCATACGCCATTTTCATTATTATAATTTGCACTCGTTGCGTTTGTTGTCTGTCATTAAAATGAATTCCCTTAGAAGCATTTTGACAATTAATAAAACAAACGAGAGCATGCAAACCTGGGACACTTGGGGAAAACCCATCGAGGAATGCTGTACCTCATTCTTTACGTAGTCCTTCGCTTGACACCAACAATGACAACACCGACATAAGCACACACACACAATATCAGACGTGAGCAACCATAGTTTTGGCGACAGTGCATTAGTCACCTGTGTATTAAGCGAGGATGTACTAAACGTAAGTGTGGTAGCGTGAATGTGTCACGGGTCGTTAGGGATGTTAAATCGCCATTATATCATCCTCGTTGTTCCTCCTTTCTAAATAGTTGCTTAATTAAAACAACTCGTATTTTATTCATTTAGTTACGGTTTTACTATATAATTCAACTGTCATTATGGTCTCATTTGTGTCTTTTTTCTACCTTATTTCTCTTCCAGAATACGTGTCTGTGGTGGGCGCTTATTTGAAAATGGCGCCTCGGATATAGTTGTAACTTTGACGTGTAGCAGGCGACATACATGTGCCTCATGTAAGTTTGTCTTTGTTGTTGTAGTATCCTAGTATCTTCATCCATATACCCCACCCACACCAACCACTACATGCCTGCGCGACCACCTGGCGATACACACATATTTATACTTGTCTGTGTATGTATATATCCACTATATCTGAATTCAATGTGCATTTCTGGACGGACGCCTCAAGGCCTTGGAAATCTGAGGCTCTCATCGTTGGCCGCATAGACAATGACAGAAGATTCCGACTCGATATCTGAGGAAGAACGCAGTTTGTTCCGTCCCTTCACCCGCGAATCATTGTTGCAAATCGAACAACGTATCGCTGAACATGAAAAACAAAAGGAGCTGGAAAGAAAGAGAGCCGCCGAAGGAGAGCAGGTAAATATTTAGATGGCCGATTATAGCCATCGACATGTAAATCCCGAGGCCTAATCCTTTCAGTGTGCGTGTGTGATTTGTTGTAACTCTATATACTAACTATATATAATTACATTTACATAAATATACGTATACATAATTACGTATATATATATACGTATATATATGTATACTTTTTTCCTAACAAAAAAAAAAAAAAAAAAAAACTAAAAAATACTAAACCTAAATGTGGAATGTAAATGCCCCCTCTTTTTGGTCTCCTGGTAAGGGACGATTAAGAGACAGCTTTTTTCTATAACGATAACCAAAAACTAAAACGTGTAATTTCCTATCATACCATTCCATACATTGTTACATTTTCTCATTTTACATTAAATCATTACATTACATTGCTACCATTTCTCCCTCAGACATCACATCTGTACAGAACCATTTGAACTTTTGTAATACCTATAATTTCTGTAAAACTAACCCAATTCTGATATTTATGAAACACCCTGTTTATGAGACCCCTGTCCCATGATGTTAACAACCTTCATTGTAGTTCAACAACTAGCAAACCACGCCCCATTGTTTGTATTTACACAGTTACTAATTCTCCCTTACCAAATTTCTATTAGCAGCTCAATATATTACAGATATACGTTATGTTCAATGGTATGAACTGGCCTTAAGTTATAAATTGTAATAAAAAGCAAATTTGAAAGTTATTCCTAATAATGGTAGCATTAGCGTAATTTAATTTAGATCACTCCTTTGGTAATTAATCATCAGGTGTCGTCACACGAACGTTTGCGTGGCGATCTTTAAAGATATCTTCAAAGTATTCGCTTTTGCCTTAGGTTCATGTAGTGTGAAGATGGGATGTCACACTAACAGATTGGTCTGGCAGATTAACCCTATTTGAGAAAATGGCAAATATTTAGTTGCGAAATTTAACTAAATTATTCACAAATAAGGTTACATCTGGCAGATCAATCTATCAGTGAGTGCTTCAGTAACGATGACAGTTTATGTCAACCTGTAGAAAAAATTACAAAAACAAGGAAAATTAAGCCACCTATTATTGATAACGATTTATCACAAACAAATAAGTATTATAACGCCACAAATAGTCGAGTTTGTTTGAGAATCCATTAGACAGGGGATAGAGCAGTCATGCTAATGATAAGCTCATGAAATTCCTTGAGTAAATCGAATATCTAGAATTGAAGTGGTTCATGAAATCTTTTCCATTTACGGTTAAGGGAAATAATACACAAGCGTGTCTTTAACGCTTTCAGTTCGTGCTTATAGTCCAAGAATGACAATCTGTAGGAAAATCAATTTAGGAAATTTAACTAAACTTGTTTTTTGACTACTGATTACTGATTTTATTGTCATAAAAGTCATAACTGTTTTTTTCGATTTTCTCCGTTACTAGCAAATCAATAACTAACACGTAGAAGCCATGGAATATTCTGACAGCTGACAGTTATATAAAACCTATAGATTTCCTCATCTTCAATCAATTTGCCAGTTTTTAATGCCCATTAAATATAACGTTTATCTAATAATATTTTGGTATTTAGATATATTTTTGTACATGTAATATAAATCCTATATCTTTTTCAACAGGTTACCTTTCATTTCCTTTTTAATATAAATTGTATATCTTTAAATTTTTATTATTTATATTGTTTTTTATACAAAAATCTTTCGTAGCTTCTTTTTTCGTAATTTCTCTTATATCAATTTTTTCTGTAATAATTGTAGTTACTACTAACCCATCAAAATCTGATCTATATTACTACCTTTGTGTTATAACCGAAATCTTACCGTAATAAATCTGTACAAGGCTAAAAATTTCGCTTTCTTTTAGAAATTCTTTCCATTAGACCCTGTCGTAAAATTCCCTCTGGGGAGCCTTTGTTGTACTACTGAATTCTAATCTATTATTCGATGTTGTATACTCAATTCGATGTTGTAAATTGTGTGGCAACCTTTTTTTCTAAATCCATAAATTTATATCTACATAGAATGCTATGGCAGAAAACAAAGATAAGACAGGTTCGGAGTTTCGATTTAGGTATTAGGAAATGTTCGAATACAGGATATCTATTTTTAAATGAAATGAACGTACTCTGGACAGAATTGTTACGAAGCAACTCAGTAAATATAAAACACTTTAAGGTTAATCGAAAGTGTTTGTATAATTTTAATCTTCGAAATTAGCTTAAGAGGTTTCTTAATAAAAGCAACAAATTTTATTTGAAGAGTATTAGAACTTGAATCCATCAATTGTTTGTGCAAAATACTTATAATTGCAACTTATGGCAATGGATTTGTGCAAAAGACAGATAATTACGATATATTTTGGAAAAATTTCTAAACTATTTATTGCAATTTCCTAGAGAGCATTTGAAAGAAAAACTGAGAACAAATTGAAACTTTCAAATAGTCACTACAGCTTAGTAGTAAAGTCTTAAAGATTTTTGTTGGAACATATAAAAAACTGCATTCCACAGTTTTGGAAAGAAGCATTTTAAAGTTAATTAACTATCTCGGAAACCATTAAAGCAGTTAAATTAACCATTAAACAATAGTTAAATTCAGTATTTTCTACTAGTTTAGAACCCAAACGCCACATAACTTCAAAGTAATACTCCTTATTTACCGTACTACCTTGTGGTGAGAACTACTGATGCACTACTCGAACTTGGCGTGCTATTTTCGGTCTTGGACTCCAGGACTCCTCCATTGGGACGATTGGGCTTTAGTTGTCATAACGATATACTCATGATTCGTCACCAGTTATGACCCTTTTTAAGCAAATCTAATTCATCGTTGACGTTGTTTTTGGTCAAAATTCAGCAATTTTGGAACGAACTTCGTTACCACACGCTTCATGCTCATGCCAACCGATATGCCGACATCCTCAGCAACTTCTCTTATTGCGATTCGACGATTCTCTATAATAATTTTCTTCATTTTCTTAATTATTTCATCGGTTGTTGATGAGCTGGGGCGTCCAGAGCGAGCGTCGTCATTCACATCTTCTCGACCTTCTGTGAAAAGTTGTTACCACTTGTAAACATTTTTTTGACTCAGAGTACTCTCACAACATTTACAACTGTCAACATTTCAAGTGTTGATTCAAGTTTTTACACAAAATGTGATGTAACTTCTTTGATCCATTTTTTCCGATAGCAGAAAATCGTCAAACGCGCAAAACACTTGTCTTATTTGTGCCTCTTACAAACAAAATAAAATTGCTATATGGATAAAACTGTCAACATATCCTCAAGACGAGTGTATCAACATAAAAAAAATAAAAAAAAAAATAATAATCGAAAGTTGAATATACGTATCCCGCGAAATTTGAAAATTCACCTTATTTTTTGAACACAAGTCGTATATTAGGAAGTTCCTAGCATCGAATAACTATGTTAGTGACTACTGAATGCTAAAGAAATTTTTCTGAAAAATCCAATGTTGATCAAAATATTTGCATAAAATTTCCAAATTTTTTATCTTAATGCCAAATCTTATAAATTTTTGTTGGGGAAATAATATTTTATCTTAGAAATTTAAATTTAAATTCCTATAGTAAGTAAGAAAACATTAAAAAGAAAGTGTTTGAAACCGTATGAAATAACAGCTGAGTTCAAAATGAAGACATTGTCGGACAATCTCGGCATAATTAGGAATTCGTCGGCAACTAGAAACTGTGGTAGCAATTGTTAACCAAATTTGGGAATGTTCTGAAAAATCTGACACTAATCTGAATATTATATTGGGTCAAATTTCTAAAGTGCATTACGTGAAAACGCAATTTTACTTTAGAAGCTTTTACAATTTATAAAGTTATTTTAGTAATGCCGTAAAACCAAAACAAAAAAAAAAAAAAAAAAAAAAAGATAAGGAAAGTGTTTAGAAAATATTTTAGATTTGCAAAAATATAGTTTTTAATACTTAAGCATGAAGTTAAAATATTAACTTAAAAATTGAGAATTATTGTTGTTGCAAATGGGAGAATATTTTACTAGTTATTAGGTGCTATAGAAAGTGTTCAGAATAATCTAATAGTAATAATTTAAATATTAGGCTAAGAGTCAAAAAATATTTCTGACAGTAATGCAATTTTGCTCTAATTTTGAATATTTATATTCTGCTAATAGGAGTGTCCAAAAAAATTTCTTTGTCTCATATAATTTTGGTATAATTATGAGGTATTTGAAAAAAAAACTGTTTTTATTTTAAAGATTCCCCCTTCGTAGATATTAATTAGGAAGTGCTCAGGAAAGATAATTTTTGAAGGACATTTTTTTTTATAATAAGTAGAAAATAATTTGTATTTTTGTAATATTGTACATTTTTGTAATAATTTGTAATCTTTCTTACAAACAATTTTAGTTCGAACATTTCTCTTATGAACTCCGAATCTGTTTTTTTTCGACTATATTTTGCTGTGATTAATTTTTCTATATATTCTCGTACATGAATATTATAATTTTGATATTTTCATTCTTATTTTCATGTTTCGTTTTTTTATGAAAAAAGTTTTCATGTATTCAAATTTATTTCGATTGATATATTGGCTTTATTAGAACTTCATGTGATGATATCAAAATTATAAACGTTTGCTACTTGTACAAGTTATAACTACTGGGAATGAATCAATATAAAAAATAATGGGCAAAAAATTATTTTGTTAATGAACATATATTAGAACTATTCTAAAATTGTTGTTAAGTTGTTCAACTTCATTTGTTTTTTTGTGATTTTGGTGGTTGTATTGGTTTGTTATTAAGTATTTTCAAATTAATTTGGATTGTTGGTTAAGTTCCGTCCTTGTTTTAAATACTCGATAGCTTTTATCTTTTAAAGGGTTAATTTCGATAGAAAATGGTCTTATTGTGTAAGATGTAAATTAGTTTTATACTCATAAACATTGTGAGAGTAACAAATAATTAGCTTAAATAGTTGAATTCTTTAAACATTTAAAGTTTTTTTTTCCAAAATTGGTCTTGGATACCCCCGCTATTTCTGCAAGTTTTTAAATATACCAGATTTAATGCTTGTTGCTGTCAACTTGGATCAAGATTTTATCAACCAGTGAGATCTATATAATGTAAAAGCTTTATAGTTCGGCCTAACCAAGAATGAATTATAAGCCGTACAAAGGAAAGAATGACAGGAGAGTCGGTTTTCTATACTCCTTCTCCAGTTAAACGGCTTTATATGCGCTGGAATACAAAAACCTTTTGCAGCAGTTTAATGCATTCATATATATCAAAGGCAATAACTGTTTTGACGCTCAGCTAAGTCGATATTGGTATATAGTTCAAGATTCATACAACGCTGAAGCTTAAGAAACTATATATTTCATGGTTTATACTCCTTATACCCCTGTCTTAACATTTGTGCTTTGAATGTAGAACAACTTGATTTATATGCGTTGATTTTGACAGGAAAGTTTGACGCCAAAGTTTTTTGTTTATAATACTCGAGATTCCCGAAACGCAATAATTGTGCACGGATAGGCGTTGCAATTCTTCCTTCTTCACCCTGCTGTAGCAAGCAAACGGCTAATGACAGCGCACTCATTTTTTCACAAGCGTCGGTATGTTATGGTGTTTACAAGCCCACGGAAATATAACATTTTACTTTGACGTTAAATGATTTGACCAGCCATTGTTAATGACATTTACGCGTGAACAAAATGTTTGTTTATTGGACCATTCCACCTTACAATAATATTGGTAATATTAAAAAACCCTATAGAGGTGGACATCTAAAAACGGAAACAAGCGCAAAAATGGTTCGAAAAGAGAAGGCCACAATTGAACGTAATAAACGATAAAATGCAGTTCAATTGGCGAAGAATTTCATTGTGTCTGGTCATAGTTTGAGGCGCATAGTAAAAAATGAACTACGTTAGAAGTACTACAAATACAAAAAATACAAGGCTTAACATCTGCACAAAAGGTAGTTCATCTAGCAAGAGAAAAGGTATTAAACTATTTATACATTGGTGGCGAGCTTCAAGATGTGGCCTTTTCTTATCAAAAATTTTTTATAGTTCAGCAATATGTAAACAAACGAAACAATCATGAATGTTTAGAATACAAATTAAAAGACAATTTAAACCAGCGAATTACTCTGCATGGATCAGTAATAGTTTGGACCGTCGTAGCTGCCCCAAGACGTTCACCGCACGTTTTTAAAGGTCATAAAGTTAAATCAACAAATCTACCGTGAAAACACTTTGAACGATGAATTGATACCATCTCATAAAGCCCATGAATCCAACGTTTCTTACAAGAAATAATTCTTTATTTAATTCATTTCCATGCCATGTTCTCCGGACTTACACCTAATGGGTTTCTCCATATGGTACATTCTGGAGACGGCCAACGTCTTAAAGATTGCTTTTCGCCGAAAATTAAACAAAGTAACATTCGTGTGGCATGTGAAGCTTTCCCCTACAGACTCGATGCTGTATAAAAAATCAAAGCTATAAAAAATCCAAGTTGACAAGATTGTAGCAGTTTTAATTGCTAACACTCCTTACATTGACAGAATTTTTAATTGGTAACACTTCGAGCCGGCGCCGGCCCCTGTACTTACGGTAACTTTTCCTATTGGCATCTCCTTAGCTATCACACCATAAACTTTCACCTTGCCTAACGCCTCATATATTGCGATCTGTATTATGTATTTGGCAAGGACGTATCAGCTTTTCAGTAATAACTTATTCAGGTACTACTATCACTTTGCAGAAAGCAGATTTGAATCGCAGAGCAAAACTAAACTTTACACCAATTCGTGAAGAAATTAAGTATATTTCATTTTACAAAATAAGACCAATACATGTATATATAGAAATTTTCCATGCCCAGTGCGTTCATTAAAGTGGTACACTGAATAAAAATATAGCTCAGGCCACCAGAATTGTTCAACGTTTGAAAATAAAATAATTGAAAAGTGAGTAATTCTTGTCAGAAGTAAAGCCAACCGCTTCCGACATTAATATAAGAGCACACAATTCCCTGAGTAATGTTATAAACGATGTTTAATTGACGTTCAATTTTCGTATACTGCTATTGTGGTAGTTGCCTGCGGGCAGCATAAACCAGTTGCCAGAGCAGGCATCAACAACTAGCTGCAGTCTTGGTAAAATGATTCAAGTGAAGGCAGATTCATTTCAAATAACTGAACAACAGGTTGGTTTGAATAGTTTCGTGCATTAAACAAAAATAATGATTCTCCTGCATTCCATAAATGAGACATGGAGTAGCTTCTCACATTCAGTGAGCTTACATACATTCTACTTTTAAACTCATCCAACGGAACCCACCGTTTAATAAGGATTCTGAATTTTACAGTCTAAGCAGCATTTACTAGGCATGTCGGTTATTCGACTGCCCCAAGTGTTCGTCAGACACAACCAGGCAACCGAGGATCAACTAATGATAATAATGATGGGGTGGCAATATCTGGGATTGAACCCGCAATCATGCGAAAGATAGTAGCGTGTATTAACCAACATGCCACGGTCGGTCACTTCGTGCTTTATGCTCTGGTAATAGCTTCGGCTTCATGGGTTCTCAAAAATGCAAATATACTCATAAGGTAAGTTACAAGACAGCGAACCGAAGTCCCTATTTCTGTAGGGAGTGAACAACCATAATCGCCAGAAGGTACAGATGCCCGAAGTCTCTGTAGACTACAGGATTTCCGCGTGGTATAAGCTCCAGAAATCTCTGTTTGGTATAACTAGTCGACGTCCTTATGCAGTACGGACGGCTAAAGTATTCATACGTTACAGACAATCAAAAAAGAAAAGATGGACAAAAACTACCAAAGTCTTTTTGATATCACAGTCCATGTGCGGTACAAACGGTCAAAGCCCCTGTGAGGTATATTCGGCCGAAGTCACTCGAGGATATAGAAGATCGAAGACTACGTGTGACATTGACAACCGCAGACTCTGTGGGAGCGTAGGCGACGGAAGTTTTCTTGGAGTTCACAAGACCGAAGTCGCTGCGAAAGACTTAAGTCCTTTGGCTGAGCGAAATACTTATGATTTACTAATAACCGAAATCCCCATGGAGTGCAGACGACCGAAGTTGGTTACAGACATTACAAATCTTTACGGGGCTTAGAATGGCGATGCCTCCGTGCGATGTAGAAGAAGACTTTGCGAACATGACCGAGTTCTCTGTGGCGTTCATGGGATTAAAGTTTCTGTTAGATACACACGATTGGAACCCCTTTTGGGACACAGATGCTGTTCGCTGATAAAAGGCCAAACTCTCTTTCAAATACAGACAATAGAAATCTCTAAAGGGTTTGAACGGCCGATGTCCCTTTGGGGTATAAGTGATCGGAGTAGGACCCAATCGAAGTTTTCTTGAGTTTACACAACTGAAGTCGGTACATTATGGAGTATCGCCTGCCGGACTGCTCATGGAATATAGAAAACCAAATTGTTTGTGGGATATCGAGGACCGAAGCCATCGTGAATAGAGTTCTCCGTGTGTTACAGGTGACTGCAGTCTACGTTGAACTACATTAGCCCGATTGTAGGTTACAGGCGGTCGTAGTCTCTGTGGAAGGAAAAAGACAGTTGTCTGTATAAAGCACAGATGGCCGATTTCCTCTTGGCGTACAGATCACCAAAGTCCCCTTTGTATGCATGCAACCGGAATCCCTTTGTAGTATAGATGGCATAGTGGATATAAATGACAGGAGTATCTGTGCGATGCAGACTGTCGAAGTAACTTTGAGGTAGAGATGACCTGAAACCCTGTGGTGTATAGACAACCGGAGTCATTTTGGGTAGAGGCGACCGTGATATCAGTTTTGTACAGATGACCAAAGTATTTGGGAGGTAGAAAAGGTCAGATGCTGGGTGGTGTACATGCGACCTTGGTCCTTGTGTGTCCTTGTGAAGGACAGAACACTCAAGGTCCTATACAACTGAATGGAGTCCATTCGGATTACATACAGTGGAATTTTCTGTATAATACAGACAACTGGAAACCTTGTAGGATATAGTCGGCAAAAGCCTCTGTGGCGAACAGATACCCTTTAAAGTCAAGCCACTTATTAACTTTGTCAGACGATGACAATGATAATTGTATTGAAAGTATGATTTGCATATTTTCATCAACCATCACTTGGTTTTGTAGCTATGGCAGGTGACATCTCATGTTATAGACGGGGTTTATTTGAGGGCACTATAAAAAGTTTCCAATGTGTGACTTTGTGATTGTAGTTTTATTTCTTTTAGGTCAAGTACACATTTTCAAATTGAAAATGTTTTTAAGTATTTGGTTGGAATGATGCGTTTCGGAAATTTTGTTTTCGATATTTCTGGAATCATCTTCGACTGGCTAAGCTTTTTTCACCCTCATATAAAATATATAATTAGCAATTTTGAAAAAAAAAAAATTTATTTCCTATTTACTTTCTGCAGAAAAGTTCACTAACTTTATGTTAGCTTTATCACGAAAAGTATATCTGCTGCTTTCCAATTTGAACATTTCTGGTGGATGGTGTCTACGTAACCATAAAATCTAGCTATTCTCAAAAACATATATATTTAGTATATTATACGGTAATTAAAAAACTGTAATTTGCAGTTCTGGCATTTGCATCGCATTCTACAAGACAAGTCTTAAACTATAAAAAATTTAGTATGTAGTCGTTACGAACTACTTATAATTCCCATATTATTTACGTTCCCTTGCAAAAAAAAAAAAATACATGTAAATACTAGATAGTGTTTTTTTTTTTTTCGTTGCTCCCTCCTAGAGTTACACGAGGTTAACAAAGTTCAAATTTCATTTTAATGAATTTCTAGTGAATTCTGTTAGCACGAAACCATATAATATCGCCGTTCCCTCGTTTCATTGTATTCGTCCGCAATCATCAGTTTAGAATCAGTTCTCCCAACTTACTCGTTCGTATATAATATTAGCTCAAAATCGTATGAATCATTTCGTTATTTCGTTTCGTTTTCATGTTCCTTTGTCGTCTGGTTCGCTCACATCCTCCATATAGTTCCATTAACTCGAAATGAAACATACAATTACTCGCCTCCCACAATATTACGCAAAAACCAAGCAAATCGTTATCCTTTATGGCCTTTATGGCAAAAAAATAAACAAGAAGAAGAAAAAAAACAACAACCTGTACAAGAATGAAAAAGAAAGTATATTAATTATTATACTTATACACTTATTTCTGCCATTGTTTTTTCATGCATTTTTGTTTTTTTCTCTTTCTCTCTCTCTCTCTATTTCTCTGTGTGTATTTCTCTATATAAAAATAATACTTTTTCTTTCTGTAAACCTCGCCCCCACCCAAACTCCCTGTGTTGTCGAATGAAACCGAAAATGAAATGTGAATCTAAATGCGAAAAACTGCTTTCGAACAACTCGAACTGAAATCGACTGTTTGTATTCTCGTTTTCGTTTGTTTTTTGTGTGGATTGACATCCCTCGTATTGGCGTTGCGTCAAATCTTAAAATCGAAATATTAACGTCGAATTGTTTTTCATATTTATTGGGTTGTTGGTGCCAATCAAAACAAAAAAAAAAAAAAAAAAAAAAAAAAAAAAAAAAAAATATGCAAACAAATTTTACATTTGAACAACCACAATATATGCCAAAACTGCATCATTCCACCGACGACTGACTCTATGTCCCTCATAATTCACCCATTTACGAAAAATTTGAACAAAAATCCGTCATAAATCTTCTTTCAGCCGCAATATGGTCGCAAGAAAAAACAAAAAGAAGTAAGCGTGTTTTTTTTGCTGCTGCAGCTATTTTTTTTTTTTTTTCACAGAGTTGAAGAATTTCAGTTTTCAGTTTTTTCAATTTATTCTATTTTGTCCTGAATACGTTTTTAGTTTCTTGTTATTTGTGCCATCGCGTATTTCGCTCTCACTCCTTGTCTCTTTCTATCTCTCTATCTTTAAATACAACTCTCCCTCTTTTCTATACATCATATTTTGTCCCGTTCTTTAACCTAATATTTTTGAAATATTTGCCCTTAAGTCTGATACTCGTTTTACACTTTTACACAATTTTTTTTTTATTTTCCACTTTTGTTTATTTATTTATTTATTTTTTTTTTTTGGAAAAAAAACAAATAGTTTTTTGCCTCATAACAAATGCAATATTGCAAACAAATGCTTAAAGTCTGTAAAAATCGCTTAAAGCCTTTGTGAAGCTATAACATAATTAATAATAACTATGCTTTAATTAAATTAAATTAAAAACAAAAAAAAAAGAAACACACACATTGAACAGTTTATGGTGTATTAGATGTATAAAATGCAACACTGTTATATTTTATGAGTACAGAAAGTACTGGGTATTGAAGGTGGAAACCATGCAATCAATTAATTGATTGTTGGCCAATAATAACGAAAGACCAGATAATTTCTAGCAGCAAACTGTTTCAGTTATTTCACTTGAAATTTATACTTTTCTTAAATTGTTTCATTATGTGCTGCCAGCAACAGTTCCCAATAGGAATGTAATGTGAATTTGAATATTTAAAATCTTAAAACAAATGAAAGGCACTTAAAAACCAATACGTTTTTTCCTTTCAGGGTCATATATAGGAAGTGTTTGGTATTGAAATGTGCATTTATGTATGAAATGAAATTATGGAATCCTTGAATTTATTTCTCACAATTTATATACCATCTATCACAAGTTGTGTCTGGTAAAAATATTTTGGGAATATTTAATTGTAAACAATTGCCACTTTGTTGAAAGCAAACAAAAAATAAATAAATTTAGGACATTTGGTTGGCGGCAATCAGACCAGACCGGTAACTTCAAGAAAATTCAGTTTTGTATCGGTTTCGATTTTGAAAATGTATTTAAAGATCCATTCGAATATTATTTTCCATGAGAAACTGTCTGCAACGAAAATGTAAACAAATTTCGTTTCCGATTCATAACTGAAACAAAGACCAACGTCTTACTTTCACTCTTTTCTTATATCGTATGCATTCACAAATGTATAATAACAGAATGCGAATTGCAACATTTAATAGGAATCCTCGAAATAGGAGACTAATGCAAACGTAATGGACTCTGCAATAACCTTTCAGAGAACTTGTACTCCAATAATGGGTGAAGCTAATGCCAAGCAAATATTTAATGACTTAAACGACCAAACCGCTCTCCTACCATGTTTTATACACAAAAAAGACGGTATTTGCAGAAAAGAATCACAAAATGAAGCAGCAAAATTCCCTAAGTGGCACCTCCATTCCACACTGAATACATCAAGCGTCCTTGCTGACTTCATGCAGTTTCTCTGTGATCTGATTATAAGAAATATTGTTTGTTCAATCAATTTATATGAAGTCATACCAAGTTTATTTTGCGTCACTCTACAATCAAATAAGTTACTTGATGTTTCATTTAAAATCATCATGACAGTCCTTGCTTCAGTTCAATATAGATTTAGTTCCTTCCATTACGATAGAGTTGTTATTGCTACTAATGACAATTTATAGAGTTCTGGCATTATATACCGCCTCGACTACTAGAAAATTTGTAAATTATTCTTTCTGGTGTTGCTTTTGGAATCCTCATAATCAAATACAGCATTTGTTTCTCCCATTGCAGATATTTAAACAGCAGAAACAAGAATATGGTTTTTGAGAACTATGAAATCTCCATAATCGTATTCGGCGTTTGTTTCTGCTGAAATAAATGTTTAACTCGATTACGAGGATTTCAAAGTCCTTAAAAAGCTTCTTCTTGTGTTGTCTTCTCTTCAAGTGAGCTTTGAAATACAATGATTTCTGGAAGTCTCAGTACATAATTTTCATGCACATATTCTTTATAGTCGCCAACTACTATAGACATTTTTATACGCCGCGCGTAGAAAATAATCAGGAATGCTTCGACTTTCTGTGCTTCTTCTCTAATCCGTCACATCAAATTTTAGCAGTATTTCAAAAGCCTGGTGCTTCCAATATACTTTTGGTCGATCTCTTCTGAGCTATCCATCGAAAACATTTGAGTTTATGGCCCAAAAGGTCCAAACAATGTAATCGCTGTATTTTGATGCGCTTGACCACACCGATGTCCGCATATAGCCTATACAGTTCATAGTTCATCCGAAGCCGGTACTCTCTATTAGCAGCGATAGGCGCATATATATATTTCACGGAATATTTTTCTCTCTCAGACTCCCAGGACTGGTTCATTCGTCTGTGTCATAATTTTGGATTCTGCGTCATATAGCAAGAGGAGTCATACAGCAAACGGGTCTTAAACAATAGAATCGTTAAATTTCATCCTTAGACCGCAAATCTCTAGATTTACATCATTTGTTTTATTCACGGTGGTGCCGAGGATGTTGGTGAACTCATCCACAATTTGAAAGATAAGTTGGCAATATTCAAAAAACGAGTAGACCCTTAGTTCGCCACACAAACCGTGTTTTATCCACGTAGTAGATGTATTAATTTTCACTGATTCTTTCTCAGTGTTTGAGAAGAGCGCAACAACATTTCATATTTTTTCTGCTAATAACGTCTGTATCCTGAGCATAGACAGATGGCCCTGCCTTTTGTACAGTTGTATTAATCATAACCATCTCTAGCAGTATGTTGAAGAGGTCGCACGATATGCTGTCGCCTTGTCCAAGTCTCTATTTGGTGTAAAACGGCTCGCTAAAATTTCTGTATACCTTTACTAAAGACCTCATATCAATTAGTGTCATTCTGCCCAGATATATATCAAACTCAGCCAATATATCAAACTTGAAAGCTGTTTTATAATCAACAAAATGTACCAAATGGGGAATGTACCGATCTGTTTTTCTTGGTCACGGTACGAATATCTGGTCACTTGTTTGATTAAAACCGTCTAAAGCAGCATTGATGAGGTCCAATCAGATCAGTTAAAGTAGGCGTTGGTGTTTCGTATAACACACTTGGCAGAATCTCACAAACAATTGATAAAAGACTAATATCGCGGTGTTTGGTCCAAGTACTTGGATCACATTTTTTAAACATATGACTAATATGTTTAGATTCCCAACCGTTGATCATTGATTTGTTTAGCCAAATCGCGTTTAGGAAGTGATGCATTGTAATTGTTATATTATCGCCACCAATCTTAAATAGCTCTATTGGCAGGCCGTAGCTTCGTATTCTAAAGCCGTGATATTAATATTTTGAAGTCATTTATGACGTATGTATGTAGATGTGTATGTATGCCAGATTTCTTCCCTTATACTGGCTTTCGAAACTAATTGCTTATATAAATATCCTCTCCATAATACCAGCAATTACTGCACATCCACAACCAGATTTCGACGTTTCTGTCATAACCCTTTACTTTTTACTTTCTAATAGAATTTTCAAGATTTTCCTCTATCCCCATGCCTTTCTATGACCCCACACTCTCTGTACAAGCATTTCTTTCTTAAAAGGATGGTCTGCATTACTTCCGTTGCAATGGGCTACAGCATTGCCATGTCCGCAATATCTATGCGACATTCTTGATGGTGTCAGGACTCGTCTGAGATTGTGCAATAAATTTCTATTATGTGTCAGGAATATCACAATTACCCCACTTTGCCATATTAATTGTGAGAATGTGGTGGTGTAGGCCACGACGTGCTCAAATTCGTGCATATCTTAGCTATAAGGAAATGGTAATCTTAGTTCACGTTAGTTAATTCTAATGCATTGCATCAATGGGATATCGGACATTCATTGTGCTTGTATGCATCATATTTCTACACTCACTAAAGAGCACCTACTCCTTAGTAGCGACTTCGAATTTCATTTTGAGAAGCTTTTATTAGATTTGTAGATTACATGTCAAGGTGATTACCACTCAATAAAGGATAGATGGTTTCATTAAAGCTAAAACGAAGGATCATATGGGCATCAACTTGGTTAGTGGATATCTTTTTTCTGGCATCTTATCCCATTTACAACAACGTTTAAATTCATCAGAGGTGTTGCTATGGAGATTGAATTTACCGATTACTGCACTAAGTAAACCTTTCCTGTATCATTACTTACATCTACTTTGATTCTGACCGCGACGACCTAAGCTGTGATATCCGCTACAGCTGGCCTGAAGGTATAAGAAATCATCATGAATTATGATGATACCATCTGCCACTTTCTCTGCAAAGAGTCCGGATATTCAAGGTTCATATCCACACATGATGGAGCCTTTCGGAGCCGTTCTCAAGAGATTGGTTGCTTCTCAATAACTTGATAATTTTTACGCCAAAATCTTGGTTTTGAATTATACCAAATTCAACTCAAAGTAGAATTGAAATTGGTCGAACTTCTGGAAAGCTTCAAGAAAGTTCATTGTTTTCAAGCAAAATTTCATTCAGCAATGTGCTCCATTTCTGGCTTAATGAACATGTCAGTAAACAAAATTGCCATACTTGGCAGAAAATCAACCCGAAAAAGTTATATATGGCGTTTGTGGACTGGACCAAATTTTTTTTCAAAAATAAAATCAAGCCATGATAATGAATTATTTACTATCTGAAATTGAAGGCTGTAATTTTAACACCAGCAAGACGGCTCTATTTGTACACAACTTCCAAAATCTTGGCATTATTACGAAAACAATTCGACAAACAATTCATTTCATGCTTTAAACCTGTAAATTGGAAGCCTAGATCATGTGATATCTTAACTCTAAGCTTCTCAACTTTAAACTACGTAATGTCCAAAGTCCACATGAATAGGTCAGTCTTGGTTGAGGAATTGCAAAACAATATTATCGAGGCATTCGCCAAATACCTCTTGAAATGCTCGAAAACGCACTATAATATTGAAACTTATAAAGGGATCACATTAAACGCAGTTACAACCCACATTTGAAAGAGGTCGTAGTAATAGTCTTTGACAAATAAATTTAAATAATACGTCTTTTGTGTGATAAAACAAAATTTTTGCATTTTATTATCATTTTTAAGGAAGTGTTTATACTCGTAAATAAATCAGAGGACTCTCATCAGAGGACTCATTAATCGATAAAGTATTAATATATCATATTTGTGCACTTCTTATTTTCGTCTAGCTTCTTGGAATTAGAACATTTTACTGTTTGGTATTCACCATAGTTTTTATAGTTTTCCTTAATACCTAATATTCCATAAAACCTACGGGTTTTTTCAGAATAGGAAATGGTCGACAGTAGAAAGCAAACGAAAATAAATCCGAAAATAGCTTTGATCTGTTTCAGTTTCTGGAATCTAAATAAAAAATATTAAAAATTTCAGATTCCGACTATCGCAACAAATTTTTATTGAATTTTGCTTCTGTTGTATACATCCATAAAAATATATAAAAATTACAAAAAATTTTAATTTTGACATTTTGTTTGCGTTTCAAATGTTTCAAATGAAATAAAAACAGACGAAATTTTTGGTCAGCTGAGAAATTTTCTGAGAGTCTGGTATCGTAATTTCGGAAAATAAATTATTTGAACTATGTTTACCTTTTCACAGTTTCACATCAGACTTTTTTCTCTGTCAGGAAACGAAACCGCATTTGCTTTCAGTTTTGATTTAGAATAAAAATAAAACTGCGTAAATCTATATTTTCGTTTAAGGTTCTCGAATCAAAATATTTGTTTCATTAAGTTGCGACAGGTAAAAAGTAAATCAACGTACGAAGTGAGTTATGGTTTTGAATATGAATGAGAAACAAATTTCTAATGTGTTTTAAATAAATTTACATCAGAAACGAAAAGAAACTGAACTTTCGTTGAGGTTTCTAGTAGAAACTATTTATAGAGTACATTTTTTTGAAGTTTAAACTAGGAATTGTTCTGTTTCAGACCATTCAAAAACCTTATTAGCTAAGTCATATTTAGGCGGAGGACTTTCACTTTCAGCAACACCAAATCGTCTTTCATTCTTCCGTCGCTTCTTGAAACTGCTAGCATTGTCAAATTCTATTGCCCTCTCAAACTGCGCCTCTCCACACTTATGTTGCTTGTAGTGATTCATATTCATAAGTGTCCCTACTCGAAGTCCATAAATCGCGTAAATGCATTATATTTACATACACCATCAACTGTTTTTTTTTTCTCTCTATCTCTTTTTCTCTCTTTTCGGCTCTGCGTGTGAGTGTTTATTTTACATGTGCTATATAGTATACTGCCGCATATATAATAATCGTACCAATGCTTTCACTACTTTTACTCGCCATAATAAAAATAATTTCGAATAACGTCAAATATGTAATGTAATGAATGTAATCCGAAGCTGTTGCAACAACGGCATCGAACAAAGCAACGCAAAGTTGTTTGCGGCAAACAAGGATCCATCCATGTATAATAAATAATAACTGGTAAAGTTTGCCAATGGCGAAGCCCACAAGAACAAAAAAGCAATTTATGAATTTATGTATTTTTATGCATTTTATGGCGGGTTAGGCTTCGCAAGAGCAAAAAAGGACAACAAAAGCTAAAGAAGAAAATTCTGTCTTTTTTTTTTTTTTTTTTTTTTTTGTTTATTCTGCTAAGTAGTGCCATATGTTGCAGTGTATGAGTGAGTCGAAGGATTACACCACACACGCGACCACACGCACATACATACTCAATGCATTTATTATACACAGACACGGTGATGTGCATTTACATTTATGAATGATTGAGGCGTATTATGTACATCCATACCACAAACACACACACACACACACATACACCTACATTTGTATATGTAATAGGGTCCCACATTTATTTTACACTGGCCCTTGTTTGCAAAAGTAGGACGTTTCGTCAACGTTGGTTAACATTTACAAAAAAAAAAAAAAAAATTTGAACAAACTATATGAGATTATAGTATAAATAAATTAACACCATTATTGTGGCACAGTGGTGCGAAAACGAGGAAAATTAAACAAAACAAATAAGTGGGATCACTGCGAACTGTGGCCTACGTTATGGCGGTAGACATGTGCTGAAGGTTAAAGAAAACCAGTGAAAAGTAGCCATAACTTAAACCAGGCTCGACCGTGAATTGTGGTCTTCATTGGGCTACACGTTAAAGGTAAAGAAAAAATTAAAATTAATCTTAACTTCCGCAAGTCCCCATTGCGTCTTATTATCTATACTCGTATTACGACTAACGATTTCACAAGTGCCCTTGAATCCATTGAATCGGAAATGAGAGAGTTTCTTAAATTAATTTCTTGAAATTTTTAGGATAACTGTAAGCTGTCTACTGCTTAGACAGCCTTTTTCAAATGAAATTAAGATGTTGAGACGATATTGAGATATGGAAATACTGAGATATTGAGATGTTGAGATATTGATGTATGGAGATATTGAAATATGAAGATGTTGAGATATGGAGATATTGAGTTATGGGGATATTGAGGTATCAAGATATTGATATATGGAGATATTAAGATATGAAGATGCTAAGATATGGAGATATTGAGATGTGGAGATATTGATATATGAAGATATTGAGATATGAAGATGTTGAGATATTGAGATATGAAAATATTGAGATATGGAGATATTGATATATGGACATATTGAAATATGGAGATATTGAGATATTCATATATTGAGATATGAAGATATTGAGATATGGAGATATTGATATACGGAGATATTGAGATATGAAGACGTTGAGATGTGGAGATATTGAGATATGGAGATATTGAGATATGAAGATGTTGAGATATGGAGATGTTGAGATATGGAGATATTGAGGTATGGAGATATTGATATATGGAGATATTGAAATATGGAGATATTGAGATATTCAGATATTGAGATATGAAGATATTGAGATATGGAAACGTTGAGGTATTCAGGTATTGAGAACAAAAAAAATGTGTATTTTCATCTAACATTGTGACAGAATCACTTGCAATCAAGAATTCACATTTAATAATGAGAAGAAATTGTAAATGAGAACTTAAATTTAATATTGGGAAAAGAAACGACGAAATTAAGAATTTCCGTTTACATGAGAAAAGACCAGTTGATATTGAGAATTTCTATTTAATATTTTTAAACAAAGCAATTAAAAGTGGGAATTTTCAGTTTTTGTTGAGAAAAGATCAATAGAGCGCCTATTTTTCATTTGAATTTACAAAAATACCAGCTGATAAGCAGATCCCTCCTTTTATATTAGGACTATAATAAATACATTTAACAATTTTGTATTTGAATATTAGAAAAGTTTACTTGATAAACGGATTATACATCTGTGCCGTTGACATTATCAGATGAATTTCTCTAAATTTGATTTGATATTTTCTTATACATCACTCATATTCCTTCTCTCTTATTGAAGTATATCGATTTAATTTTTTCTCCCAGTGAAACTCTCATTTTTTAAATTTCGCAATAACCATGATTGCAATTAAATAGATTCCATTTAAATAGATATGAATAAAAGAAAAAGATCTTAGAAAATTCGTGGGCAAGTTTCTCTCCAGCTTTGCTTGTTCAGACGACATAATCGAGTCAATTTTAGACAATAAGTTGGACACAGCAAAGAATTTCAAACCCTTTGATCTTCTTTACACCCAAATATTCTAGCGTCTCAATAGCCTCATGCTTTCTCTAGAACATTGGTCAAATTTTCCGGCGCCACATGTCAAATTAAATTTCGACTACTTTTTCCAGAAAAGATTAAGCAAAATTGAGAATTTCTATTAAATATTAGTAAAAAACCAACTGAAATTGCCAATTTCTATTTTATATTTAGAAAATATCAATTGAAAATGAAAATGTTCATTTTATATTGAAAAATGATCAGTTGAAAATGAGAATTTTCATTTAATCTCGAGTAGTCTGGGATATTTCCAATTAAAAGTGAGAAAAAATCAATGGAAAATGAGAATTTTCTTTTAATTTTGAAAAACATTTTACTAAAATTAAGGATATTCCTTTAATATTACGAGAACATTAATTACAAATGAAAATGTTTATTTTATATTGACAAAACATCAATTGAAATTGAAAATTTTCACTTGAAATTGACAAAACAAAAATTAATTAAAATTAAAAATTAACATTTAATATTGAAATAAGATCGATTTTAAATGAACATTTTCAATTTATGTTGATAAAACATCAGATAAAAATGAGCATTTCCAATTGAGACTGAAAAAAGTCAATTGAATTTGAGAAAATACATCTGAAACTGAGAAAAATTCGTTAAGTAATGTAAATGAATTCAAATGTATAATATCATCATCATATAAATTTTTCTGATATTCATATAGAAAATTCTCAAATTTTTTCAAATCCAAATGAAAATTTTCATTTCAATCGATTTTTTCTCAATATACGAGTAAGCTGGAAATTCCCAATTTTAATCGAATTCTTTAATATTGAGTGGAACTTCTCAATCTCAGTTCAGCTTCTCTCTATGTTTGAAATGAAAATTCTCAATTTCGGTTTTTCTTTTTCACAAAATTAAATGAAAATTCTCATTTGCAATTTTTCTTTCTTCACCATAAAGTAGAAATTTTTAATTTCAAATGATTCTGTCTCAACATTAAATAAAAATTCTTGTTTTCTATTGTTCTCGTCTCAACATCGACTGAAAAGCTCTCAATTTAAATTGCTAATGATGACTGCGCGCGCAATCTTCAGTAAATTGTAAATTCACGGAATTCGGGAGACTCTCTCATTTCTCACTCAAGGGATTTAAATGCAATGTTCAGCGATTCTTCTTCAATTCGTCACACCAAATGTTGATAGTTTCTCATAAATATGTGCCTACCAACGGAATCTTGGTCCAACCAGTGCAATCATTGTATTCTGATGCCTTTGACTTCACTTGACTCCTTTACTCCTCCGGTTACGATTTTGGATCCATATATTTTACGGCATCTGCTAGGATTTTTCGCCATACAACATGACAGATGGTGCGGTTGGAGACAGAAGTCTTTGTCGTTAAATCGCTTGTTTGATCTTTAAAATCACCCGTTTGCAGTAAATACTCTTCCCCTAATTTCCAAGCTAACATTACTTGCTCAACAAGGCAAGGTTACAGCTGTCATGTTGCATCCCAAGTGAATTTCTCCGAAAGAATTACTTAGTTTTCTTCTCGTTTTCAGACAGAACCACTCTTGCTAAATTTTTCTTGGTGTTTGCGAAGACTCCAGTAACATTACGATTCATCTTTCCTTCTAAACGTTTCCTAAAATATGTCGAAGGCACTGCGCGACAGGTCGCCTGAAGTTTCGTTTGAGATAAAATGGCTCAATAAGATGGTCGCCTATCTTTGTTTAAGACTTTGTCAGTGCTATCCAACATACAACACATTCGTAGAAATACAAATAGCATTTAATATCCGATAAAAATATGAAATGTGTCGATTTGTCCTTGAGAACGTTTCAAAAACACCTTATAATTATCGGTCAATGATTTTTCTATTACTATAATAACATATGGCTCTCATTGAAGATAACCATATGTGAAGACTGCAGTAACGTTACGCAGTTTTCGGCCAATGTCATAATTTTTTGGATTTTTATTAAATTTATACATTTATTGTTCATTGCATTTTCCTTTCTAACCATTTCCAAAAATCGAGTTGCAGTAACACCTCACAGTTTTAGGTCAAGAATATTATATCTATCACGACAACAACATACGGCTGGTCGAGGTCGGCTCCATGAAAAGGCCGCAGTAACTTCTTAGTTTTCATCATACGATGTTTATATCACGTCATTACTTGAAGATAATACTAGTGAATAACTGATCAATTGTAGATTTACCAGGTACAGAACCTCATAAGCAATCATTAAAAGACAGAATGCTGAGTAGTTCAGACATTGCATAATTTACCAATGCTAGCAAAGGCTGCAATAATTTCTGGCAGTTATCGGCAATTGAGGTTTACATCACAGCTCTCACTGAATTTGGTACCAGTCTTGTTCACGGCAGTTTCCTTCACAATCAACTCTTGAAATATATTGAAGATATTGACTGTAGCCTTGCCTAAGGTTCCGTTTGTTGTAAAGTGGGCCAGTGAATACCTATCGTTAGCACGTCCTACGAAAATACATATGTCTGTAGGAAAATCAAACTAAGTCACAGTTTCATATAATTTATATCGAAAGCAGCTTTGTTGAACGTGAGAAGGTAGGAGGTGTTGATTTATATTTCTTCTCTGGTCAATGGTAGACTTGCCACTATTAAAGCTACACTTAGAAGTTCCATCATGTGCGATAGAATAGGCTTTAGTCTTTCATCTATCATTCTCGTCAGAATTTATAAGCGATGAGTAAAGAACTAAGCAATGGCTAGTTCTTCCTCTCCCCCCTACTCTTTCTATAGCTGCGATAACCTCTTGCAATGATATATATATATACCTACATCTATATATATATATATATTATATATATATATATATATATATATGATATAACCGTCGTGTTTACTGCAGCCTTTCTTAAAAACATCTTCATAAGTATGCTTAAGAGGTCTCACGATTGCATTGACCCATCTAAAGTTCAGCAAGATCTTCACTTAACTTTAGTGCAAACTTTATTCCCCTCTGTATCCTTCTTCAACAATAAATAAACTTCGCAGCGATATCCAACTGAGCTATATTTGATTATATAATTTTTGATGTATTCCACGTATCTCTGAAGCCCGCTTTATAGTCCAAGAAAAGGAAGTCGGTGAATGCGAATCTGATTTGGATTGCCTTCTCTAAAGAATTTATTCTGACGTGATATCTAATCAGTTGTAGAAATGTCATGCCTATAGCCACGCTATTAAGATCCATCCAGATTAGATAGTACAGGCTTTAGTCTTTTATTCGTATTTATACTTTACACTCAAGATTAACCGGCGCATAGTTGAGATATTGGCATAATTATTTCATTATTCTTTGTCACACCAAACACTGTGCTGCGTTATGTCCTTGTTCCACTATTACCACATATATTTGCATATTATTTTATGGGTTTCCTCTTGATATTCTTAAATAATTCATTTAATTTTTCGGTTGGATATTTATTAACACCCCAATACACAATACTTTATGCAGGCATACGTATGCTTGCATGTTTAAGTGTTGGCAAATGTGACCTAACATTGTTGTTTGCGTTGTTTCCGTTTCCGGGAAAGGAAACAGAAAAACTAAAGCGAAATTGAGGGTTCATATGAATATAACGAACATTAAGTATAGAAATCCCTTAGTATGTATGTATGTGTGTGTGTGTGTGTGTGTGTGTACTACTCTTTCACATTCTTCTTCTTCTCCTCCCCCTTCTGAAATAAATAAATGTATCAGTGTTTCTGGGTGTGTAGGTGTATTACGTGTATGTTAAGCCCTAAATGTTTAAATCATAAAACTAAGCTTTGTTTCTTCTGTGTGTGCTTTCTGTGTCACATCTAAAATATCAAGTCCTCTGTAGTCGATATTAACTAACAGCAATTTGATATGTATATGTGTATTGTTTCCCTAAACTATTTTCTCTTTTTTTCATTTTGGTTTTCAATTTATAATGTAAACACATTGAAAGCTAAACCACCCCCTAATAAGTAGAAATCTGTAAACTTGTGTCAAATACAAACTATATTTAATACAAAACTCCCACACTTCTTTAAGCTTACAATTTGTTTAGGCAGGCCTTAATTAACACCATCTACTAACTTTCCCCAGCGAGTGGGCGTAAGGACCCCCTCCACCTACCCATAATATCCTTATACAAAACCACCGTAATTTCATTGCTCTTTAGACCAGAGATTTTCCACTTCTCCTTAGATGTTGTTTGTCTAACACTAGTACATGTTTTTCGTTTAGCCTTTTCATTTTTTCTGCTGTTGTTGTTGTTACTCCTTATGGCATTAGGTTTTTACATTTTCTTTTGACCATACTATGCAGATGTCTGATGATTTCTTTTTTTTCTGCTGACATGTAGACACTGCAAAAACTGTTTCTTCTTTAACGAAGACTCTAAACTATTGTTTTTATGAGTAGTAAAACAACAGAAACCTATCAGAACAAACCTAACCTATACATAACATTATTGATCATATCAAAGCTCCTATCACTCAAAACCATATCATGTCACTTCCCTCGGTTACCTATTAATAATCTAACTATGTTCCCCCTCACCTACACCACCGCCAGACCCAGATCCCCTTTCGTTTCATTTATGTATAGGCTAGGTTACGTTTCGGTTTAAGTGTCACATGTTGGTTTTTAAAATTTGAAAAATTTATTGAGGCTATCATTATGATTCCATATCCTATCATACATACAATATATATTTTATGACCTCTATCAATAATATATCCGTAAGTGTGTGTGTATTAGTTAACTTTGGTTTATTTGGGATTTCTTTGTGTAATAAAGTAAGTGTTAAATCGACCAACCTTTAAAATGAAAAAAATATACTTAATTTGTAGTGAAGTTTATTTAAAATTCAAATATGAGTTATTATATCGAGTTTTTGTTTCTGTGTTCTTAACTTATTTTTATCAGTTTAGTTTTTAGTTAGTTAGTTAGTTAGTTTTAGTTTAGTTTTATTTGGCTTACATTGCTTATAATTTGTCTATAATTTCCCAAAGGTAGTAAATAGTCTAGTTAATAAAATTTATTGAATACTTAGTAAATCACAGGAAATGTACACATTTTCAAAGAAATGACCTCTCAACACTGAGAGTGCTTCAGAGAAGCTAATAACTATCATATGTTACTTTTTACATAAAATTAAAAATTTTACTATAAATTTAAGTTTCCATAATTAAGAAACCAGTAATAATATTTATAGTTTTTTTTTACCAACACAATTGGTTGACTATCGAGATGTTTGAATATATATTTAATGGAATGAGACATACTTTATTCCTAATAGACATATTTTATTACTCTAGAAACTGAGTCACATATGTCCATAATACTTTGCTGGAAAGTGTGTTTAAACGGTTGGATTATATAGAATTCTACTCTCAACAAACAGACAAATACTAATTTCTACATAAAGATATTAGCACTAACGCTAACAACTATTAATCATGAGTAAATCAATGCATGCATATACATTGCATTATTCCAAAAGCTATACCAGATAGGTCGGAAGCACCTTTCTATAGCATTGTCGTAATCGGTTGAACCACGGAGAAGTCTGTTGTCATACTGTCATACCGTCAATATCTTAAATATCTATAAACTATGCGTACATCGCTTTTTGTATATACGTTGTCTTATTACACAAACTCTACAAGATATGTCAGCAATGCTATACATAAATCTTATCATATTCGTTTTAACCATGTAGGTGATTGTACCCAACAAACAGACACGACATTAATTGTTATATAAAGGTACCGGTGTTATGAATTAAATAAGAACCATGTCTACACCACTCCTCGTATGTGCATTTTAACATTCTTACTAAGACAGTCTGTCCCTGATAATTAGAAACTATTGATTTATAGTTATTTTAAAGTGTCTTGGTATACATTTTTCGTACAGAAGTGTATCCTGATAGAGACTTTTCGTATAGAGAAGTATCTTGATAGAGACTTTTCGTATAGAGGAGTGTCTTGATAGACACTTTCGTATAAAAAATGTTTTGGTAGATACTTTTCATATAAAAAGTAACACTTTTAGTATAAAATTTTAATATGATAAAGTGCTTGGTAGATACTTTTGTATAGGAAATTGTCTTGGTACACATTTCTGGCATAGAAAGTGTTTTGATAGAAACCTTTGAAAAAAACTTTTGTATTGAAAAGTATATACATTTTGTATAGAGAAGTGCTTTGGTAGATATTTTTCGTATAGAAAGCATTCCACATAGACAATTGTCTTAGCAGGCGGATATAGAATAGAGTTTTTAACGACACTAACTTGTTGTTGATGAAAGTAACTTGTTAGACAAGTGTTTTGGCGGACGCTTTTCATGCAGAAAAGTGTCGAGCAATAGGAAATTTCTATATAAAAAAACGTTCCTCAAGACACTTTTCCATAAAAAACCATCCGACAAGATTTTCTTGCAGAAACGTGTCTTGATGGTAATTTTTCGCAGTAAAAGGTCGCTTGCTGGACACTTTTCGTATGGACAAAGTCTTGGGGGACACTTTTCATGAAATTCCCAATCAAATCAACCCAAAATAAATAACTGTCATCATATATAAGTATAAATGACCCTGAAAATTCCATAAAGATACTCAAATAAAATATCATCATAAAAAGTTATAGTTTACTTTCTGTATAAATATCCACCCCCTCGCAGCTAACTAACTTTGAGCAAAGGTAAACTATTTTACCTCTTCACGGGTCAAAGTTTATTTTCCCACCATCATTTGGGTGAAGTAATAGAGTTCTGAGTGTACAGAAGATAGTTAATTGCGTTGTTGTTAGTATCGACAATGACATTAAAAATAGTCATTATACCAAAAATAACCGAATAAATTGAACCCCCTCATACGACCATCGGAGGAGGAGGAAAAGATAATGAAATCAATAATGTCACAACGTGTCGGAAAAAGTAAATAGAAAAAAAGAACAAACTGGAAAATTGTCATCAGATACAAAACAATTTACTTAATGATTGTGTCAACGAACAGCTGGGCAGAACCATTAAGTAAACATGGAAATATAATTATGAACCTATTCTAAGTTATTTATAAAATGAGAACCAAAGGCCCTAAATTAGCGGAAGTTTTTATTCAGAAGGTCATTTTTTAAGGCAGGATAGTGATGTGAGAGAGGAGATAAGGGTGATATGTAATATGATAAACCATATGAAGATGTAGAAGCAATCGTTGAAACCTCGTACGATATCACTTTAACACTCAGGTATATGCGAATGCCCATTACCCAAAGTCCACTTTACAGTCTCTAAGCTACCTGTCTTATTCTTACGGATGGGTTGCTACTAATAAGTAATACCCAAGATTTCGTATACATCCAGCCATTTCATATCCTCGCATGAAACTAGGCGCGATACGCCCACTAGCTTAATAATCTGATCTCCGTTCAGATTCTATAGCCAGAAAATCCTTTTATAATTCCTCAACAATTTTTACTTTGGTAATACTTGTGATTCATCTACGCACGTTTTAGATCATGCTGGTTTGGGAAATCGAGACCCCATAATAACCGTACTTAAATTGGGATTTATATTTCACAATAACTTATTGTGATCCTGAGCACAACTATCTTGTAAAATTACGTTCTAGTACGGATTACCACTTCAAGACGCCTTTGTAGACTCTTTTCTAAAGAAGGTTATTATAGCAGACAACTTTCTAAACAAAAACTCTTTTATACACGAAAAATGAGCCAGTCTTTAAAAAAAAAAAAAAATATTGAAAACTCCTTTCTTTCATTCGTACATTTTCTGACAGGGTTTTATAAAAAGATATTAAACAGCAAAGTTGTGTTTGGAATAAAGAATACTATGTCATATATTTATATACATATATTATATTTTTACATATAAAAAATTCATATAAAATTAGAAACTTCCCATAAAATATAACTTTTAAGGGATTTTACAACTTTTTAATATTGCTCTCTTCCAATTATTAAATTTTCGCTCTTGCTCTGACGCTCTATATTCTATATTTTTGCTAACGGCCCCCTGGCGATGAAAATGTGTACTGATCTTATAGCTTTATTTTAAACACATTAATTATATTTATATTCTCTTTTCAACTGGCGGATATGTTATCTAATCCAACAGCTTTAAATTATCATATACCGGTTATTCTCTTTTTTCAGCCTTTTATTTCCATATTTTTAGTATGTTTAACATAAATGTGCATTAATGCTTGAGTAATAATTACATTGATATATTTGTGTGCTATCTGTATGGTTTGTAATACTAACTTTTTTCATTGGTACCTTATTTCCCTTAATTTAACACAAAATTCCCCCTCAAAACTTCAAAAAAAAGGAATAATTCTCTGTCTCTTTCTCTGATATGGCCCTTAAAATAATTTTGGTTGAAGTAATATTTTAAGTTATTAATTTATTTTTTATTTGTAAATATTTAGTTTGTTCAAGTAAATACAAACTATGTGCACAACAAGAGTATTAACTTCAAATATCTTTTTTATTCTTTCTTAATTAATTTTTTGTAATTACAAAAAAAAAAAAACTGTCTAGATCCGATATGATGACGATGACGAGGATGAAGGTCCACAACCGGATCCTACACTTGAGCAGGGCGTGCCCATACCTGTTCGACTGCAGGGTAGCTTCCCGCCGGAATTGGCCTCCACTCCTCTCGAGGATATCGATCCATTCTACAATAATATACTGGTAAGTAGGAAAACTATATATTTATATATTATTTACTACTGTGTTTGATGATTTAAAGAAATCCGGCAAATTATACGTACTCGTATAGTTGATTTGGCAGTATTTTAATCTATGCTGGCACTGCCACTTACACTGCCTTCAATTGTTGCGAAGACTCTGAACTCAAAATGTCTTTTACTCAGCTACTCAACTACTTGTTGTGGAACCAAGAAAAACATTCAAAACTTCTCCTTGATGTTGAAAAAGTTGTTGTTCTTGCGATTTTCTATAAAATCTAAGCTGACACAATTTCTGTTATACAAAATGGTTACCAATACGACATCACGATACGACTTCATGTCCTGTCATGCTATTTCACTCAATCATTTTTTTCCTAGAAATTCATAATATCTGAACAAGTTTATGTTCTTTTAGTTTATCCATACAGTTCTTTCTATGGTATATTTCATGGTTCTAAGGTATTTTGCTTAATGTACTAAAAAGTAATTGCAATAAATCTGCTATCTTTATATATATAATTCTACTGTACGGGCGTTGTCACTGAACTCCTCCTAAACGGCTGGACCGCTTTGCATAAATTTTTGTATATGCGTCTAGGTGGTGCTCGGGATGGTTTAGATTTACAATTCGGTCCAATTGAACAAAGGGGCGTGGTACCTCCCATACAAACAAAAAATTAAAAATCAATTATTTCTGCTCCTGCCTACGGTATTTGAACAAAATTTGGTGCGTAGGTTTGGCGTACATATCTTAAGTGCTACTGCAAATATGGGCGGGATTGGACAATGGGGCGTGGTACCTCCCATACAAACCATAAGTTAAATATTCAATATTTCTGCTCCTGTTTGCGGTATTTGAACAAAATTTGGTACATCGGTTTGATGTACATATCTTAAGTGCTGCAGCAACTATGGGCGGGATTGGACAATGGGGAGTGTCACCTCCTATACAAACCACAAATTAGAAAGCAATTATTTAAGTTCTTCTGCAAATATAGGCGTTTCTTATTATAATAGACCGATTGGCATAAAACATTTCCAATAAAAATGAAATTTGAAGGCAAAGCAACGTTTGCCGGGTCGGCTAGTTTAAATATAAAATCCAAAGTTTGTATATCTATGTATTCCATACCATTTGTTTTCAACGAAAAGTTTCTAAATTTGTGTTTTTTTTTTTATGCGAGACAACTAAGAACATGAAGCTGATGGTTTCTAATATATAGGTATAATAGTACAATTGATGTACGATAGGTGACTCATAAGTCATTTTAAATATCTAAAATATCTAAATCTTCTTGAATCGTTTACTTCATCTCTAAAGAAATATTGGAAAATGAATGTCTAATTATAGGCGACAGTTCCACAAAAAGTACATTTACCTCAATGTGGAAGGAGGGGCTGAAATTTAGTTAAATAATGTATAAAATATGAGTGATTGAATTTGCAGAATATACGAGAGTGGTTTCAAAACTAGTCGACCTGACTTACAGATGGATGGCCACTAGTTTGATTTTTTGGTGAAAGTGGCAACCTTTTAACACATATATTTTAAATTTCAAGGCGTCATTATCTCAGTGAATTTATAACCATGGAAAAATAGGTCACTCTGGACAAGTCTGCTCTTTCGTTTACGAAAAAGCCTAGGATGAGGCTTTTCGTAAAAGCTGCCAAAACGAACACCGTAGTAGCCGACCAATTGAGATATACAGATACGGTTAAGAAAATCCATAAAATAGTATTGGATGATCGTCGGCTGAAGGAGCGTGAGCTAACTAAAATGATAGGCATTTCAAAAATTGTCTGAAAATTTGAAGATGATTAAGCTGTAAGCAAGATGGATGCCACGCTTGCTTTCAATAGAGCAAAAACAGCGTCGTGGAGATGTTTTAAGGATGAGACATGGGTCCATCCCTTCACACCTGAGACAAAAAAAAGTCAAAGCCAAAGAAGACAAAGACCATGGCATGGCATTATTTTTTTTGATGAAAAACCATCAATGGCGAACATTATGCTAATTTATTGCATTGTTTAGGTGATGACACCTAACCACATTTGCCGGAAAGAAGACAATGGTCCAGTTCACACATCAACTATTGCGATGGCAAAACTTAATGAATTAAACTTCTATTTGCTTCATCACGCAGCTCACTCACCAGATTTAGCTCCATATTTCCAAACTTGAAAAATGTCTCGGCGGTACAAGATTAGCCTACGATGAAGAGGTGGAGTCTGTGGTTGATGGCCATTTTAAAGAGTTTGGCAGTTCTTACTGTAAAAAAGGGTATAGAAGCTATTGAATATTGCTGGAAAAAGTGTACTGAGCTAAAAGGAGAATATGTTGAAAAATAAAGAAAATTGTTCCCAACTCTTTTGTGTCTTCTAGTTTTGGAACCGCTCTCGTAGCTTGTTTCGGATAGAAATGCTGTGGCTACCATTCCACATGCCCTCAGACATCAATTTCGCAAAATAAAAGTACTCGAAACGATTTCCCTGATAAAATGCCACAGTAAATCTGGCATCCGGTAGTTGAATTAAATACATTCAAAATCGAATTTTAGCTTTAATGAAAATGTCCCTTCGAAAATTGGTTAATTATAAAGAAAGGTATGAGGAGAATTCGAAGTGACTTAATTAAAAGTGTTGTCGAAGGTTGGTTTGTTATAGGGCAGATGCTTCGAAAATCTTTTTTTTTAAGAGGATAAGAAAATTAATTGTTTTCGTAGAAGGAGGAATCTTCGAAAACTGTAAGCTTGAAGTGTTGAAGTTTTCACAGGCTCTTTTTCAAAGACAAATATTTTTAAAAAATGTATTTTTGTTTTGTAAAAAAGAAACTATGGAAAGTGTTTCTGTAGAGAAAAGTGTTAGAAACTTGCTTTCGTATAAAAAAGAAACCTTAGGCCGAGTTTTGTTTTCTTTTAGAATATAGATTTTAAACACATTTACCAAAAATCGTCTTATCAAATTGTTTTGGAATACTATATTCTGTTAAGATAAAAAAAATATCACAGATCGCTTGTTAAGGAGAAAAGTCTTTGAAGAGTGTTTATTCTGGTTTGTTATGGGAAAAAGTTATCGAGAACAATTTTCCTGTGTAATATTGCCTTCTAAGATTTAGAAAATTTCCCTCATTTTCTTATAGAGAAAGGTATTTGGAAATTATTTACGTGCAGAAAACAATCTTCAGAAGCTGGTTTTCTGTTGAGAGTTGTTATTGATATGTGTTTTTTTAATATGTAGTTGCATCCAAAGACAATTTTTTAGTAGGATATTACATTTGAAAGAAATTTTCTTGCAAATAAAGCAAGCAAGATTTAAATTTGGCGCTATTCGAAGTGTCGTTGATCGACATTTGAACAATTATTATTGTTTGCTAGTAGAAGGTACGAGGTTAATAAAAATGGATCGCTACACGAATGAACAACGCATTGTCATTGTGAAATTGTTTTACCAAAATGGTGAAAGTTTTGCGGCTACAGTTCGCAAATTGCGATCAATTTGGGGTCACAATAATGCTCCTAAAGAGTCAACTGTAAAGAGATTAATGGACAAATTTGCCAAAACTGTTAGTGATATAAAGACAAGAACGCGCCTTCGACCAAGTCGATCGACCGAAAATGTCTCAGCTGTACGTGATGATGTCGCTCAAACTCCATCCACCCCAATTCGACACCGAGCTCAGCAAATTGGTGTCTCCAAATCCACTATGCAGCGAATTTTGACGAAAGATTTGCATCTTCATGCATACAAAGTTCAATTGACTCAGGAACTGAAGCCAGCTGACCATGGACAACGAAGGGAGTTCGTTAATTAGGTATTGGAGAGACAACATGGAAATGCTGATTTTGCCGATAAAATCATCTTCGGTGACGAGGCCCATTTCCATCTTGATGGCTTCATCAATAGGCAGAATTGTCGCATTTGGGGTGAGAAAAATCCTCGAGTGATTCACGAGAAGCAAATGCATCCTCAACGTGTCACTGTGTGGTGTGGATTTTGGGCTGGAGGAATCATTGGACCTTTTTTTATGAAAATGAGGCATGTCAAACGCAAACAGTCAATGGTGTTCGGTATCCTGAAATGATAACCAGAATTGAAGAAATAAATGTGGAGGGCATGTGGTTTCAACAAGACGGTGCCACATGTCATACAGCCATGCCAGCGTTCTTGTTTGGATACCCTTTATGTGATTTCGAAGGCTGTACTCAGACTTACAAATATGCTTGAAAACTGTTCTGTTACTATAAAGATCGTTCTATTAGAAGAAACATTTTAGAGGTCTGTCTCATTTAGCAAGACAAGATTCCTCCAAAAAAGTGCCTTACAAGAGGGTTTTCTTCCAAAAAAATTTTTTAATGCACTATAAACTTTGAAGAAATGCGTCTTCGAAACTTGTAATTTATAAAATGGTAACCAGATTGGAATCATCCATGTTTAGTTTGTAATCGATAGTTATCCACGAACACTAAAAAATTATATAAGAAGTGGATTTTTTCCCCCCTAAAATAATATTTTATGACCACGTACGGACATGACCGCGAACGACAGCTTTCTTATATAGAAACACTTTTAAATTCAGGTTTTGTATGCAAAGATATTGAAAGATTGGAACATGAGTTTCTTAGGAAAATTACAATTTATTGCAAATTTATATAAATGTGCCTTCGAATGTACTGTAACATTTTGTAGTCACTTAAATCCAAGCAACTTTTATGATTAACAACTGCTAACAGAAAATTCTCTGCAAAAACAATATTTTACAGGCATATAGAAATTATGTGGAGGGTTATTTTTAGAAGACCCTGAAAAAATGTTTTCCAAGACCACTTCCTTTCTTTTCCTTATACAAAATTCCATTAGAGACAAGAGTTGAGAGAATCTACGTTGATAGTTTCGTATATAGACGAGACTCCAAATACTAACAGAGAAGTAGTTTCGAAAATACTTTACTTTGGGGGAAAGTCTCCAGAAACTTTTTTTGTATGTAATAGAATCCAATTTTCGAAAATTGCTTTTAAGGGCTGCCTCTTATCGTGAAGAGTCTCCGAATATTATTTTGTTAAAAATAAATGTTTTCAAAGATTGATTTCTTATAAAAAATAGTCTTCAGAAACAGTTTATTTAAAAAGAAACTATTTTTTGTATGGAAATTGCCTGCGAAGTTCACGTTATTGTAATACCTTATTGTAATACAATCTTCCTATTGGAAGCTACTTTTCAAAACTATTCCATTATTTCATTTCATGGGTGTTTTCCTAAAAACATTACCTTGGAAGTTTCTTTTCTTACCGGGAACTGATTTTAAATTTTAAAAACATTTTTCCTATACCAAAATATCTGAGAGAAAAAGAAAAAAAAAATCCCATAGAAATTTTGCTTGCGAAGTTTTCATAGGAAAAACCTTATCTGGTACTTCAAAGATCATTTGTTTTATAAGAAGTTTTTATCAAGAGGTTTGTTCTATTTAGCAAAGCAAGGAATCTTAATATTAATTACTTAATTTAATTTTAATTCAGTTTTTACTTCTTTATAGTGCCGCCGACAAATACATACAGTTTGATACGAAAGTGTTTTCACAAAAGAAATTTAATATATTTTTTTATTTTAAGACCTAAAAATTACAAGCTTTGGTAGAGATTTCAATATTTGTTTTTATTACAGTTGGTTACTTAGTCTATTATCTTTATAAATTAATTAATGAAAATTCAAAACTTATTCATGTGGCTTAAAAAAATAAGAACAAAAAAAGGAATTAAATTTAAGTGACACGAAAGTGTTTGCACAAAAGTAAATTAAGTTAAATAAAGCTATTTTAAATAGTTTAAATTAAAAATTTGTATTTGGCGCATCCACCGTTGACTCTAATAACCGCTTCCAATCTTCTATTCACCGAGTTTATCAGCTTTTCAACACATTCAATCGGTGTTTTTTTTTACCATTCCTCCAAAATAAACGCCTTGAGGTCCGTTTTATTTATTGGCCGTCGCTTTGCAGTCCATTTTTTCAGATCGGTCTACAAATTCTCGATTGGATTGAGATCTGGACTCTGAGCAGGGCTGTCATACACCTTTTTACAATTATACAGCGGCCAACACCTAACTGTGTGAGCCTTATGCTTAGGATCATTGTCTTGATAAAACTTGAATGTTGGTTTACCATCTCCAAAAAGCCCAATTTGAGGCCACTGCCACCAAATGTGTGCTTAAAATGTCAAAATATTGTGTGGCATCCATTGTGTTCTCAATGAAGCACAAGTCGCCCAACCCTTTGCTTGAGATGCACCCCAAATCATCACCGAAAGTTTCCCAAACTTTACTGTCGGTATTATGTTTTTTCGTTCGAGTGCTTTTAGTGGCTTGCGCCACACTCTGGCCCTGGTTGGGCTTGTAATAAAGCATCATTTTGGTCTCATCGCAAAATACAGCTTCAACCCAATATGAGTCAGGCTGACCCACGTGCGTCCTGACAAATGTTAGGCGTCTACTCATGTGCTCAGCCGACACCAATGGGTTTTTCCATTGACCATTCTTTTTCAAAACTCTGCGAACACTTTCCCGAGAAATTTTAATACCACATTCTTCTTGAAGCTCGCTTGCAAGCATTCTAGTCGATATTGTTGGATTATCATTAATTTGTTCGGGTCATAATCCGCTCTGCCCTATCATTTAATGCGCGAGGTCGTCCAGTTGCAGGCTTCGTATGCAGTATTTTCCCATTTTCTGCCCGACTTAAAACATTATAAACGATTCTGCTAGAAATTGCAAACATTTCTGCAATCCCCGGGACCGTTTTTCCAATGGAATGATTATAATAAACCAACTGAATCATATTAAATGATAAACGTTTTCCAGGCATTTTTAATTTTCTCGAGTCTGTGTCTAATCTGCATCACCTCCAACTCAAACAAATGACGAAATTAGTCAAAACATTGCATCAGCCTCAAATCTGTGTAAGCAAAATGCCAAAAAATAACGGTAAACGCGAATAACGCTATAAGTAGAAACTGAAATGAAGGTTTGTGCAAACATTTGAACTTAATTCATTTTATTGTCATTGTTATTTTTCTAAGTTTTAAATTTTCATTTATTAGTTTATAAAGATAATAGATTAAATAACTAGCTGTAATACAAAAATATTGAAATCTCAACCACAGTCTATTTTTTAAGACTTCAAGTAAAAAAACATAAAATATTTCGTTTGTCAAAACACTTTTGTGTCAAACTGCATATACATATGATATATTTTTTATCGAAATTTCAAAATTTTACAGAAAATAGGCTCTATACTCGTATGCATCAACGTTTGTTTTGAGTGATGTTTTCTATTGCACTGAATATCTGAATGAGCGTTCACATGTGCTCACAAGTCTGACAACTTATCTGCTCATTGGAAAATATTATTATTGTGAATACTGCAATTCATATGTATGAATTTGTCTGAACAACGACTTGTTGATGACACATTCGGGAGGTAAAGCTCAATATATATGTATATAAATTGGAGGAGAAATATTTAAATATTTAAAATTTTTAGCAGATTCGGAAACCAAATCAATTAGTTTAACCTTTATGATTATTCTAATAGCAAACAAATTCGATTTTGATCAAACACAGTTTGTTAAATGATAATAATTATCCAACTTAATGAATTTATTTCTTCTCTATTTCATTTTCAGACATTTGTAGTAATAAGTAAAGGAAAAGATATTTTTCGTTTTTCTGCCTCAAAAGCAATGTGGTTGCTCGATCCATTCAATCCGATACGTCGTGTAGCCATTTATATTTTAGTACATCCTTTGTTTTCGTTATTCATTATCACCACTATTCTTACTAATTGTATTTTAATGATAATGCCGACAACGCCCACGGTCGAATCCACAGAGTAAGTACTGGTTCCATTTCCTAGAACCCCCAAACTATTTGTTAGTTTAAATATTTAACTATTGGTAGACTATTTATTTCAACTGTTTCGTTTTTGTTACCTATCTTATGTTTTAAATAATTTCCGTTTATAAACTCTTTGTTTTACTCTATATTATTTTCTATATAATAAATTTATTCTAATATTATAATATTTTTCGTATCCTTATAAATATATAATTTTTATTCCTGCTGTAGCCGATATATAACCTTTAATATGTCGTATTATAGGTCAAGTTTTATTTTATCAACATTTTCCTATAACTCAATATTTAATTGTATGTTTCTTTTTAAATAAAATGTAATTTTTATTTTCAAACCAAAGTATTTGTGATAATATTCCTATAATTTTAAAGTAAAAAAAAGTAATTTCAAAAACCCATCCATGAAACAAACCAGAGTAATTTAGCTAAAAAGAAACAAAAACGCTCTAAGGTAAAAAATTAATAAGAAGGCTTCAAAAAATAAAAATGCAAAACTTAAAGCAAAATATATAAATACAGAGTTTGACAAATTAGTTGTCATAGACGCCGGTTTTGTCAGCCGTCATTCGAATATTATATTAACTTTGCTGAATGTCATAAGTTTATTTATGTTATGCCCTATGCACAATGTAAAAAGGAGAAAATTTTTAAAATTTTTTGAATAGCTACATGTCAATTATAAACGCCCTTAGATTTCTTCAAGTGCCGAAGGTCGTTTGTAGCCTCATTTAAACTAATCGAAATGTTCATTTAAGAATCATACTTATCTGTCATTGTCTCAAAACTCGTGTACATTGTTGACATCAAACATATAACGTAACAATGTTTCAGTCCAATCAACTACGTAGAGAAATTTTTACTTAAAATTTTCAAAAAGAAAAACTCCATTCATTGCATTTGACACTTTGTGTGACAAGACTGGACGATGAAATCAAGCATATTTGCTTTACTTTCCATTAATTTGACAGGGGAATCTATAAGTTTCCATTCACCAAATTGATAAGCTTCTACAAAGCCTCTCAACAGCTGATAGTTCAAAGGCGTAACAATGTTTTAAGCCATAATATCGTGGAAAATTGTGGAGAAAATTTTTCAAGAAAACAGTACTTGACTTCAGATAGGAAACTATATTTCCTATAGATAACTGCTAACAGAACTATTTTCAAACAAGGACTTCTCACAGAAAATTATGCAGTCATTGATTTCTTATACAAAACCCTGTTCAAACTCTAATATCATCCGAACACTGATTTTCTATGTGATCACGTCTTTGAACATAGATTTCGTATAGAAAACTGTTCTCAAACACAGAGAACTGTGTTCAAACACATATTCCATATAGAAAGCTGTTCGAACACTGATTTCTTATAGAAAACTGTGTTCGAATACTGATTTCTTATACAGAACCGTTTAGCAACTGCAAATTATTATGCAAACCCCCTTTCGAATACTTATTTCCTAGTTGGGCTCGAGATTTTTTAGAGAAAAAAAAATCTGTTGACTGGTTTTATTATCTGACTTCATGAATAATTTTCTTTTTGAATACTGATTTAATATTAAAACCCATGTTCGAACACAGATTTCGTACGGAATCATATTATCGACCACAATTTTTTAAGGAAAATTTAATTATAACTTTATTTACAACAGTCTTTTCAAACATCGATATCTTATTGAAATCTGTTCAAGACCTGATTCCTCATAAAAAGAAATATTCGATCACCGAATGTTCGAATGATTTCAAATAGACAACTATGTTCCAACACTGACTTATTAAATAAAATTGTATTATAATTCAGATTTCTTATAGAAAAGTGTGTGTAATTTACATAAAATTCTACTCGAACACTCTGGTCTTATAAAAAATCTGACTTATTTTATAGGAAACTGAGTTCTAAGCGGATTCCTTACAGGAATTTTCACTCAGTCATTAATATCTTAATAAAACTCGGTTTGAGTACTGATCTATTCAAACATTCATTACTTTAGGAGGCTGTGTCCAATCACTGAAATCTCTATGCAAACTTCGATCTTTCATAGAAAACTTTATATAAATGTAGATTTTTTATGAATGAAAAATTTTCGGTCAGACCATCTTACTGTAGCAAGTTGACTTCCGAAATTATTCTGATATGGAAAAGGACTCTGTTTAGGTAAAAGTTTCTTATAACTGCGCAAATGTTGTTCTGGTTGTAGTTGCACTTGCAAAGAAGATTTTTATATGGTTGAGTGCAATATTCGGAATCTTACACAGGAAACTGTCTCTAACAAAAGTTTTTCTGTTTATTATGAAAGCATTTCTGCCTAAGCCACTGCCTAATTGAGAATTTGTTAGAAGGGAAAACATCAATAATATTGACTGATTCTGACCTTAGACTAACATTGGCATTCAAATTCATATGTACAGCTGTAAACACACATGTAAATGCAATGTAAATAAATTTTAAATTGAAGAGCAAAAAATATTTTATGCTAATTAAAATATTGAACTAAATAAAACAAAACTTACAATGGTTTGTTCTCTTTAGTCTAGACTACATTTTTGTAGAGTGTAGGATATTAACAATATGTACAATTTCAAATTAGTTCTTTAACTTATTTGTAGTTGATATAGCGAATCATGTAACTAAGTGATTAAGTAAAATTTTAAAAAGCAAAAAGAATTTAAAATTTCCTAATGCATAAAAGTCAAAAAAGTGATTTGTATGTGTTATCTACAAGTCTAACCAATAATGATGAAACTTCGACATTTCCTTGATTACGCGTTAAACTTGGTTAAGTCCAACAATGAATGGTAGGTGGCGCAAGATCAAACTTCAGAAATCAGATTGGCATATGAAACATGAATAATGACAACAATTTTTAAACGTTTAACTAATCGCTTAGTTACTTTTCATGAACATATAATATATATTTTTTATAACCCTGTACTTAGCTATATGTAGTTAATCGGTAGTTTTAATTTTATCTCATAAGTCAAAATTATGTAGTTATCATTATTCGATAACATTTCAAAGAAAATAATTATGTAGATTTTTGTAAAGAAGCTGATAATTACTTACACTACATAATATGTAACATTTGACACAAACTTGATGACATTTAAAAACTTGCGTCAAACAAATGCTTAATATTTACAGACAATTAGAGTAAACTATTAAAGTCGGTAGTTTAATTTTGTTTATTGTAAATTTCTAGATGATTTCTATAATATTGTCTTCGAAAGAATATTTGCTTCTAATGTAAGAAAAGTAATATAGTGTAAAGTGTAAAAATAAAGTAGTTGGCATTGGTAACAGATGCGTGACAGAAAGACGCTTTAAAAAACTATATGAATATTAAGTAACATTTTCATTGGCGATGCTATATTAGTAATAACTTGAAAATTCAACATAATTTTTGTTTTAATAGTTTTCTGTCAGTTTAGAGTATAAACATAAAGAAGTTTTCATATCAAATAAATGGTTCAACTCCACATTTACAGCAATTTTTGTGCGATTTTGAGTTCACGAATTTTCGATTCCAGTTTGAATATAACTTAGTATATATTTGCTATAAATTATCTCAACCTTGAAAAATGCTAACGAAGAATGAGAAGATGCAATAAATCAAAAAATACCCTATTTTCATTAACATTGGCTTAATTGCGATTTTAATGTACTGCTTTTGTTTATTTGAGTTTATCGTGCAATGATGTACTTGACGTTTCGGGACAACGGAAAATATCTCCAGTATTTACTTCCAATAACCCTGTGTTAAGACCGGTGCTATGATCACTCCGTTTAAAATAAATTGTTCCCGAAATTCGAAGGCAAAATTTCCCACCTTACAGTGCTATGTTTTTTTCGGGGAAAATTTTCTTAAACGGCATTGCCGATCATCCATCCGTCTGCTGATTTCCAGCACTGAAATTGGAATAACTTATGTTTATGCATCATAATATTTTCGTTAATGTACATAATAAGACACACTTTCACAATTTACATATTATGATGTAAAGGCATTTGTTTTTCCGATTTCAGTGTTGGAAACCACCACAAAAAGTTCCGAACGCCGCAAAATTTTGTTCACTTGGAATTAGTGTCTCTCTAGCACTGTGGCCTACAATTTTTACGAAAAACTGACTAACAGATGGCGCATTATCGTGATGCATAAATTAAAAGTTTTCCTCCTATAAACTCAGCCTCTTTTTGCAAACAAACTTTTTGCAAAAGTCGCTTAACACTCAGGTGATATTCCCTGCTAACAATTTGCCCTAGCGAAAGAAATTCATAATCCATAAAAAGAGTGGAGTGATCTTTTCGTTCTTGCTTCACCTTTAACGAGATATTCGCTCTATTAGTCTGTTGTTTCCGGATTGTAATCATTTTATATAATTACATACTGGCAGCCGAAAACCATCTCATAATGGGTTTTTATGAAAAAATTAGTGTTTGCGCCAAAAATTAGTTTCCACGCCAACATCATCAGCGATGTTCATAATTATTAATCGTCGGGGTTTGTCAACGATCGTCTTTAACCCTTAAATCCGTTCACCGAAGGCCGCATGTGATATTCTTAGTGTTTCCGAATAGAAATTCCATTTCGTAAACAAAATGTAATGCAGTTTCTTTTCTCAACAAAATCACATATTGTATTGCAAAAATCGCTAAATCACTTTTTACGTCGAACAAAATCAAACGTAATTTTGACTCTAATAGCACTTATGATGTAAAATTTTGGAAAGATATATTCCATTGTTATGCGATATATAACAGAACGGGTACAACCAGTGGCTGGTACGATTGGAATTTTATTCGTCAAAAGAGGGCTTTCATATCAAATCACTTGTTTAGTCCCTAATAGTATTCATTTCCTATCGATACTCTTTTTCTAATCTCCCGGTTGATATCATTAGTTTTATTATTGGTACAGCTAAGTTGTAGTCTGTCCATGGAAACAAATAACTTGGCTTTGTCCTAGTTTACCGCTATACTCACATTTACTTGCTCCTTCTCAGTACTTGAGGAGGCTGCAGTAATAATTTGCAGTAGTTGACTAACGATGCCTGTAACATCAGCTTAGGTACCGTATGGGTTTTGCCGAAGTCGTATCGAATGCCTGCCATATTCACTGATCTTTTGTATATTGAAGAGATCGTTCGCATCGTTTAATTGAAAATTATTCCGAAAGATTTTGTCTCTTCCTTGACGATCGCCGATCAGTGTCATTTGACAAAGACGTATAAGCTTTGTAGAAATACCAAACTCCGCCATTGCTTCGCACAGTTTTTGCATACTGGATTGTCGAATGTAGCTTTACAGTCGACGGAAAGTCTTTATGTACTGATCTGTTTTTCTTGGGCTTTCTTAAAGATTTGCTGTATTGTGTAAATATGTGTTCAGTTGCAGGTTTAATACATAATATATACTATCATATTAGATCAAATAGAATGGTGGTTAGTCTAGTCAGAATCTTATGATCGATCGGTAAAAGAGTAATAATGCATTACCGCAAGGTATACAACAATTAGGTTCCAATCAGCAGCGTCTAATCGTATTTTGAATTGGAAGCTTGTTCGCTATCAGCTCTGTCTTTTAATGTTAAATTGTTTTATAGGTGGGTCATCACAAACCGCATCTTGGTGGCTCTTAAGCCATGATATGGCTACTGTGACCTTGTTTATTTTTGGCGCTGGGCAATCTATATCATCGTCGATCTATTCTTCCCTTCAGCTGCCATCCGGAAATCGCAATAGAAGTATTCTCCCCACAATTGCATCCTATTCAAATCCACATATAATACCTTTACTTTCATTTGTTTTTAGTAGAGCTTTCGGGAACCACACCGTTCCTGTACTTCTTTACATCATCGCTCTCCTATACGTACTTAGAGCGTGCCGTCACAGCAAGCTCTGCAATTGGCCTCAGCATTGACATATATGCAGGTTCCATCTCCTCAGATGCTATACGATATTCTTCATGATTTCAGAATTTGTCTGGTTGCAGTTTTTCGTAGGCAAGAACAGATTTCGCTGCAATAGTCATCGATATAAATAATTAAAAGGCATTTTTTCGAAGTTTTTGATCAGTGTAATCAAATTGGACAGATTTACTCTTCCTCTACAAATCCCATATATATATGTATCCTTTTTTTTGTACTTACTGGGAGGTAGCTGCTTAACGATGATTCCGAATGCCAATTGTCAATTATTCGGTTACTCGAAGCGTTCGCCACACATATCGAGTTTACTGCCGCTCAAAAAAAGATATGATGATTTGATCGGTCTTCGAATCTATCAAATTGGAGATAGTCGCTTGTACTAACAATTATGCCTCAGCAAGCAGCTTAAGAAATTCACAATTATTACTACTTTTTCGTGCTGCATTAATATTTCATTTCCAATTCAGAATGCAGACAAACTCTGCAAGCGGAATTCGGCTTGCACGAATTGTCATTAACCCGCTTTACAGTGTTGACCAAAAGCCTGGTTAGCTAGAAAAAATTTGATATTGTGACAAGTTTAGAAATGTATTAGCGAACATATTATGGTGTAAAAATTTAAATTATTCCATTGGAAAACACCACTTTCTTCGTGAAAAATATAGTACTGGCATTATTGAACCATATCAGTTAATAGAATAAAGTAATTTAAAAATCACACCAGAATTTCAATAAGCAACATCTGGTTCCTCTTTGTTTATATCTCCTCATCTTACCTGTTCTACACTAATATTTTTCGGTGTAGAGATAATGGTAAAATTGACTAAACGGAATTCCGATTGAATCAATAAAAAAAAATCACTCGGAATACACAAATGGCGGATTTAATATTTGAGGCTAATAAAGGATTGTTTGAAGTGAACATTAGAGATATTTTCTGTCAAATTGGAATTAAAGCTCTGATAATTATTTGGTACAGAAATTTTAACAGCAAATTAAATAGAAAAACCAGTTGAATCATAAGAAGCGAATTTAAAAACAAATAAAATTTCAATGAGCCGTAAACAAAGGACATTGACATTAATTTTCGCCTAAAACTATGCACCCAAAATTTGAGCATAAGTTGATCTTAGGCAGTTGTGCGAAATGAACATGAGGAAAACGAGAACTTGTGGGGAAAACCAAATCAAATTCTCATTTTTAATATAACTACATAATATTTGTATAATGTCTTCTAAGCTTACATCTAATTCGGCATACATACTTTTCCGTATACTTCCACAAATTAATGTTAAACTGGTTATTATCAAACAAGGTACCTTCTGTACTTCTATTTCGTCTATTTCATTTTTCTACTCTTATCCACAAAATTGACTAAACAGAATTCCGCTTCACGTCAATACTAAGCATCAAACGGATTGCGTAAATGGAAGACTTGACATTTGAGACTAACACAGGGTCATTTACAGCAAATATTGGAGGCATTTTCCTTCGCTCATATGAAATTATTAGTCTGATAATTGTTTGGTACAGAAATTTTGACATTTGTTAAATGGTTTAATTTAGACAGAAAAAAAATATCAATTTTTCCACTCCATCCCTTTTTTCCGTTTTCTGTCTTCTTTCTCTTCTTTTTACTGACATTTATCCATTGGAAGATAATGACAAAAGTAGGATAAACGGAATTCTGTTATAGGTCAAGCGCTGCATAGACGGAGGGTGAACCGTTGCAATGAAAATGATGGAGGTGCATGAGTTCCAACAGTTCACAACTTCAAGTTTAAATAATCACAAATTGTCGTATACTTATACAGTTCTGGTTGCCAATACTAACTACTATTTTAATTTATCCTTAAAAAATAGAACGTAGCCCCCTACCTTACGCCCTATATATCTAAGGCCTTATTCTCGATAATTTATTGAAGGTTTGGGAAATGCAAATTTAATCTGTAAATCTTCAATAAATGTTTACGAATACAGCCCCCATAATGTAAAATTTGTAATGTAGGAAATGTAACCTAATAAAAATAATATAGTTATTATATAGATTTTGTAAATACATAGAAATAATAGCCCCAAAATAGATGGAAACTATTAAAATATTCGACAAAATTTGCTAACGAACTTACAACGTAATAGTACGGGGCCAAATCTCTAAACAAAACTGCCCTCAAACCTAACAAAAGTAACAAAAAGTAACGTCATTTTTTTAGCTGATATCAAAATTGTCAACGTAGATTTGGTATCAGAATCAAACACCCTACGACATTACGATATTGCAAAATTTCAAGGAGTCTAAAATCAAAGTATTCATTCGAAATTTATAACTTTGAAAACAACATATTTTGTGGCTAACATTTCTTAAGGTGTGTTTATCTCTCTCTCAAATAATTCCTTGTTATGTCTTTTTATGATGGTAATTCTAGGATTGACTAATTTTAAACCTATTTAAATTCCAGTTAAACCTAATGTTAAACTATTTGCTAAACTCTTGTTAATCAATTACGTATGTCTAAGACGTTAAGTTCACGTTTTCTTTTGTGATGTATTTTATTCGTATAACCCTTTCCTCGTTTCTTTACCCACGTATGAGCATTGTTGTTAAATTTGTTAAGGTCTAGATCATAGTCCACATAATCGTCATATCCTTTAAAACAGCGAATGTGAATATCAAAGGAAATAGTAGAAAACGTGGAAACGTGAAAAGCTGAATTAAAAACAACAAAGTATACAATTATTTAAGTTATTATGTATGCATCTACATAACCCAATTTACATACTATAACATACATATATATACACACTTTATACCGAGAGGAGCAGAATACATATACTAAGTAAGCCCAGAGAGGGTGCCGCTTGAGAGCCTCTTACTTTGATTAAGCAGCGCACGGTGTGGCCACAACGCCAAACTACTGTTCATGGAACTTTACAACACTGGTACTGACAGTGGCGGGAAACGGAAACAAATCACAAAGCCTGATTTGGCATTTGTGTGAGTTTGTGTGTGTGATGCCGTGGCCAACATTGCTTGTTGACTTTGAACTGGATTCCCAGCTAGGTTTCTCGTCAACGCGTGGGGTGCGGAAGATTGCAACTGCTCGTATTACCACAATGGCAACAATAGCAGCTGACTGTCTGAGAATCCCACTTATGCGTTTTGCATTTGAAAGCCAAAAGCCAAGAGAAAAGGACTATGCAAAATACCCCACTTGAAGAAAAGGCAGCACATGTATGCTGGCACAGATAAAGCAAAAACCTCTCTCAGAGCACCCACACAACAGCAACAATAAGCAGCTTCTTCAGATTTTGAATGGATCAGCTTAAGAAGAAGGCGCATTTTATACGTCGCTGCACTTGAATGGCAAATGAACACCTACACCTCTATGCTCAAAATCTAGAATTTGAACTTGATGTGGCACTGGCAAGAGACACACAGGCAGGCAGAAACAATGAAAACTGGGTTACAAAGCTTCACATTGGCATAATGACAATGACACAGTCATCGTAGCCAGTGCCTTGATCGAAATGCAGTCACAACGACAAGAGATAAACGTTTAAAGCAATTACGTATGTTTAAAATTGAAGACTTGAATGGCAACGGAATGATGCCTCAATTCCCAAGTGCAAGCTTAAAGCGTTTAAGGAGCAGTCAGCATATGCTTACCTGCGCTTTAAGCCGTCGCCGCCTGCCCGACCCTACAGTCATTCAAGTGCTATAAAATGCTGCAGGGGCTACTTCTTTGATATCATGACCAGCATCAATCAACAGCCACCAACAACAACCACTCCTCATCTCTTGTTCATCTTTAGTGTTCGTTTTGTTTATTCCTGCAAATAATTTATTCTTATTAACTATTAATGTATTGTAGTATTTCCCTGTATAATGTTTTGTAAAGAAATCTCATCTTTGAAGGACTTTTACATTTTAAATCGCTTATAATTAATGAAATCGCTTACGAAGGCGATGGGTTAAAGAGATTATATACGAATTTAGAAAATATCCAGGAAATCATCAGTTTGTTAGGTTTTTTATATTGTGCTACCATGCGAACGGCCCTTAGCATATTTTTATTTGGATTATATGGCACATTCACATAAATATCAAAAGAATCTGTTTTTGTCTAAAGTAAACATTACAAAAGAAATGTTTGCTTTCCATAAGGAAAACATGTTGGTGATGCTGCCGAAATTCTTTTCTTTATTTTTGCTCCGTACTCCTATTTTCAAATAATACATTCCGCTGCCGATAACACACACATTGTAATGCCACTGTTTGAATTATTTTAGAAATTTTTATTTTATTTCCAACGGCAGAAAATTTGATACTATTCAGAGGCGGTCGTGGAAATTGTAAAGTCCTGATTCAGATCTAAGTCAGCTTTTTGAAGACGTATACATGTTTTGTAAGGATCACACTATAATGACTAAACAGAGAAGAACTGAAGAACGCCAATTTAATTATGTGTCCACTGCCCTCAGTATTATCGCTGCCCTTACGATCTCGTTAAATTCCAGTAAAGTTTTTTATGACTGAGGAGAGTTTGCGGTAATATTTTTCCAGTCATTCCACATGGTATTCGTTTATCTCCTCTGTATACGAAACAGCAAAAGTACTCGTAGACCCCCTTGAGCCATTGTGACTCAACACAAATAATCGAGTTGACTGAACATTTTGAGATTCAACGTTGCCATCTTCCAAAAGGAGTAACTCTTTTTTGTCAGAGGCGACATACGCTTGTTAGTCCGGAGCCTTATTGACTGATAGTTATATGCATTTTTATAATTGAAATATAGAAATAGTATTTTCGAGTATGAAGTATTACCTAAAAGCACATGTAAAGACATTACACTTTAGATCTTATATTAAAACAGAACTATTTGAATATGTGATTGATAACGTATGGACGTGAAATCCTAATTAACGTCACTTAAGTCATTGTAATTCAAACACAATTTATCGAAATTTTGCAGGCGTCGATATTTTGTGTGTTAGTCCCGGGACTTATTGACCGTTAGTTTTATGAATATTTCCAATTTAAATACTACTCCCAGGATGTATTGATCGATGTGTTTAAAGCATCTGAATTTTAGATCCCAAATAACTGCTATTTTTCAATTTGGGATTCATCTACTAAAATGTCCAACCACATCGAGTAATTTGTGCGAGTAATGATTAAATGAAACAAAATATTCCTAAAGTAAGAAGTACATGCTGTCAAAAAATACCGGAAATTGATCAATAAGACACAAAATATTTATTACCAATTTATTGTCTTTTCTTCAAAGTAGGTTCCCTCCTAAAAAACACTCTTGTGGTGCCAATGAATTATCGAATCATCAGAACAGTACTCAGATACATTTTCTGGCAAAGACTGCAACCCTCGCCAGGAATTCTCATTTTCTGTCTTCTATCGGTTGGAAACAGGCTGAGTTTTGCGAAGAGAAGAAAGTCAACAGGAGCTACATCAGCTGCATATGGTAGTTATTCGATAATATTTGTTGATTTTTTGATCGGAAATTTGTCGACAATGATAGCTTTACAAGATGATGTATTATCGTGCTGGAAAATTCATGAATTCTCTTTTCACAAATATGTTCTTTTGAACGAATTTGGTCTCTAAAACGCCACATAATATCCTGATAACATTCTTCATTTACCATCTGACCTTCTGGCAAGAATTCCGTGTGCACAACACTGCGATAATCACAGAAAACAATAAACTTTGCCCTGATTTTTCGGCCCAGTGGGAAGACGAGTTTTAAAGCTTGTTCACTGGTTTGCATGTCAAACTCGCAATTCCATGCCACATCACCAGTGATGATGCCTGAGCCTTCCATAACATTTTTAGCGATTCGGCACACGAAATTCCATTTGAAATATAAAATTATAGACAACTTCAATTGTACAAATCGCAAAACACACCTGAGATAAACTGGGAATTGTAAAGAAACTAAAACAAAAGATCGTATCCAGAAGGACAGAGAAACAAAATAAAAAAGATATATTTACAATCTCTTTAAACTGGCTAATTCGGCGTAATTTGTTGACAAATTTATAATAATTCTACAAAATTCTCCGTAAAATCCGGCGACATTTTACGATGTCTGAAACCGAGAATATATCACACATCTTACAACTTTTTAAACAGAGGACACAGATACATCTGTCAGATTTAACACCATTTAAATTCCTATATTAAGGGCAACAATTCTATAGCTTCGTACTATGTTCTTTTGACGAAGAAAAAATTTCGCGGAACTTTCTTTCCTCTTGAACAAAATCAGCGATTTTGCCAGTTTTTTCTTTTCTTTTTTGTATTGGTTTCCTGCACTGGAATCGGAATATTTTTCAGTAAAATTTTAAAATTACCAAATCATTCCACAAATTTCCAAATGTAGTATCGAACACAAATGTACGTTGTCCTTATTTCAGTATTGGAAACTAAACAAAATTTTAGCTTTGCCACTCTTTTGTATGGAATTTCACCGTAATTTGTTAAAATCTGTACAAAATGACCTCTGCTGTAGTGCAAAATATGCACCTCAATAACAGTCCCCAAGGTGTTGACCGTTTTATATTATTTAGTTGGTGTTTTGGCCTTCAGATTGGGAACGATGACAGAAATAAAATTGAATTCAATTGACAGAATTGTATTGAAAATTGAATGAAATTAAATCTTTTTCCTCAAAGAAGAGCAAATGTTGAATGTTTCAACGGCTTTGCTCTTGCGAGACAATGTTAAATCTTGTGCATTTTGCATTTTGTAGGCCTTCAATCAATGTTAATTTGTTAATATGCAGACGCTTTGAAATTTTTCGTCAATTGAATTGAGCTTTGTCGCGGTTTACATTGAATTCTGACCCTCACGACTCTAATCACTTTTGGCTATGGATGTCCACCTACATGGTGCTTTTTGTACTATCAGATGATTGTTCACACGTAACTTTTGTAGCTCATTAGGTATGGCTGGTTGCAATTTTCCAGACAAATACAAAGCGATAAATACACTGTTGAGTTTGAATTTCATTTCAATTATTTTTAATTGCTACGTAAATTTCAAACAGAATGATAAACTTTACTTTTTTGTCTCATCCACACGTTTGGCAGGTTTCCCAAAGGAGATTAAATTTGTTTATTGAATGTGTCTAAAATGAAGTATAAATAGGTCACTCTTTTTAAAATTTTCTCTACATTATATTCGATTTTTCCTCATATATGTATCACCTAATCTGTTACAAATTGTAAGATACAATTGCAACAATATGTTTACAATTTATTTCTTGGTAAAAAATTTCACATTCATGTAAAACACAAATTGTACTTATGTTATATCTAAACAAAGTAATCCCAAGACTTTTAACTATTAACAGTAATATATTGTGTAATTTAAAGTTCATACTCTGAAATTGTTTCTATTCTCTTTAGATTATAAGTATTTTTGTAACGGGTTCCTTCCATATTCTAGTATTTAGATTTAATCAAATTTATATTAAACAATATTGTTTACGAGCTGTTATTTTAAATCTTTAAAAATGTAAGTCTAGACATTTATACAAAATGTTTTACTATTAATCTTTGAATGCTAAGTAGGTAATTTGTTAATTTTACTCGTGATTTTGTTTGGAACTACTTACGGTGAAGATCTAAGTAAACTATTTTATTTAATTTCTTTTAATCCATTTGTTTTCTTATTTTTAATTATTTTATTTATTAACTATTTAACCTTTACTTTATATATATACAACTGTGTGTATTTTGTATTTGTTAAAACCGAAACCAAAACAAAAAACAACGATTACAAAATTCGTTTTTAGGGTGATATTCACCGGAATCTACACATTTGAATCAGCTGTTAAAGTGATGGCACGAGGTTTCATTTTATGCCCGTTTACGTATCTTAGAGATGCATGGAATTGGCTGGACTTCGTAGTAATAGCTTTAGCGTGAGTTTTATTATTAACAATACTATCTATATACAATATATTACTATTATTATTATTATCCTTTCGTATAATTTCTCAAAACAACATTGAACGAACCAAAATAACAACAGCAACAACAACGACTCTTATCATTTTTCACAGAACAAACATATGCAAAAAAAAAAAAAAAAAAACAAAAAAAAAAAGAAAACCTAAAAAACATAATAAAACTAACACAACAACAAAAACTACATGCGCACATTTTAAAATCTGACAGCAAGTCTAGTAAATTTACAATTATGTCATTATTTTCGTTTAAAATTTGTTGATATTATTGAACCATATACTCTGTCCGTACTTCGTGCTCCAATATAATCATTAACTATTTGCCAACGTAATTAAATCTAATTGTATACATTTCCCCGGCCCCACTAGTCAAAAAGTATAATGCTCCTTAATTGTTGACATATTTATTAACTACCTACCACTGGGCTGTCAAGAGGCCTTCACACCATCGTATATAATCATTAGTTTTACTATATGTATTTAATTCACCCAAAGCAATAACGATAATAATTTGCCCACTAAATTTTACAAAAATACCTATCAAAGTAGTTTTTGTTTAACAAAAAAAAAAAAAAAATTTGTATTTACCAAACGTACCAAACCATTATATTTTGAACTCATATATAATCACCTAAATTATACATATATATATTGTATGTATAGTTCAGACGCACACATATATGTTTCGACAACTAATATACCATAGTATGACATTTATTTAATAACCAAAATGATTAAACAAAAATTGTGCGAAATCCATGTGGCCATGAGCGCGATTTCTGTTTGCCACAAATTCATGACAATCGTCTCATGCTATCATCGTCCGGTTAATCACCAAAAACAACCAGAATTTGGTTGAAGATTAACTGTCATCATTTAAAAACACTTTTATTTTTTGTTCTTTCTTATCTTATTCTTAAATTTACATTTGTATAAAGTTTCTAGAGTTCATATGTTTTATATTGATTGTAAATTTTTCTTTACTTTTTCTTTGGAAAACGAAAATCATACACAGTTATGTGACTATGGGTATAGATTTAGGTAATCTCGCAGCTTTGAGAACATTTAGGGTACTGCGAGCTCTTAAAACCGTTGCCATTGTGCCAGGTAAGACTTTTAAAAGCATACGTAAGCAATAAATAGTGTGATATAGAACAATAAATACTGCATTTTAATTAAAGAAATGTTGAAGGAAAAATATACAGCACAGTAGTGGTACAAACATAATGTAAATTTTGTGAACATTGGAGGCAGACTGCATCATTGCTCATTCGGACTAGTTGAATTAACGTAATTTCGTGTTTTCGGGCGAATATATATTATTATTATATATATTATACCTATATATATTATTATTATAAGTAATTTCCCATACATCTTGACGTTTACGAAATCAAATACTGACAAATTAAGTTATTTCGCTTGTTGTAGGATTTCATCACATTTAACAGCCGGTATTCCATTTCATAAGATGTTAAAACCTACGAGTTTTTTTTTTTCTATAAAACAAAAAAAAAATTTTTGAATTAAAGTCTTTTATATTTTAATCATTTTACGATTAGAGTTTAAAATATTGACCCCAATTGCAATTTTGCATACTTGTTGTCTTTCAAAGAACCGAAGCTAGTTACTTTTCAATATTGAGCGCTCAGAAAAAGTTGATTACAATACAGATCAAAATGTCAAAACCGAATTTTCCGTCACTTTTGTTACACCGCGCTTTGGGAATGATTATACAGGAATGTTAACGTCAGAGAAATCATGTTTTTTCGTTTATTTTCCATGAAGATTGATGATTCAATAACAACTAAGCACACACGAGCAAGTTCACAGATTTGAGAGTTAAAGTGTTTCAAACATTAAAAACACAAAAATGCGGATTATCTCTCATAAGTCCGTATAACAAATTTTTGGTTTAGAGATAGCAAACGATTTTCTTTCGTTGGCGTATTAGGCTACAAGTAGAATAGGCAAATTGGAAAATGACATTTGAGGCTAATACAGTGATGTTTGGAACAAACATCGGATAGTTTTTGGTACAGTAAATTTAACATTTGTAATACGATAAGAGATAAATTTAAAACCGAAGTAAAATTTATTTCGATAAACATCAGCTGTTTTCTCTCTCTCTCTCTCTCTCTCTCAACGCTGTTCTACATTTAGTACTACGCCGTACGGTAATACCTTACTTGCATTTCATGTGAAATTTTCGGCTGTTTATTTCTACATGGAAAATACTTCTCTTCTGATTAAAATATTATTTTTCTTAGAAATTAAAACAAAGACTTTCAGCTTTAAAAACAATCCTGTTAAACCATTTGTAGAAGAAATTCCAATGGAGAATATTGTACCATCTGAATGGATGGTAGCTGAAAACTGAATATGTCTCCCGAAAAATTCTATAACATTCTATAGGCGCATTATTTATGCGCCTCATAATCTGTTTGTGCAATTTAAACCAATAAATTCCTTAATCAAAGAATTACAAAAAAAAAAAATACTTTGTTCCGAACAATATTCGCCGCTATCTTTGCAAAAAAAATATTTCTGTAGGACGACAAAAGTAAACACAACGGAAAACATTTTAGGGAGATTAAAATTTAGCTCTTGGTACTTTGCTCAATCAAATGTGATACGTAACGTATTATATGCTAAAAAAACCCATATTAAGCACTTCGTTGTGTTGCAGCGGAAAACCCCTTCAAATTTAATTCAAACAACCATTTACTGGATACAAATTTGAACGTAAATCCGTTTCCAGAATTTGCTTGCATTTTGTTTGGGAAAACGAATTTTGTTTAGATCAATAAGTAGCAAAATGTCTTTTGACAATTTTTATAAGATATTCATAAAATATATGCCTAAAAAAATTAAATAATTTATTAAAATGTGGTATCTTTCGTTCTTCTCCCAAAATTTCTAATTGTACACTAATGTGGTTTTGGAAATTAAACGATGTGGGTCAAAATAACGTGTTTGTATTTCACGCAAAATCACCTCAAAATTATCGAACTTCCAAAATCACGTTTTGCTAAAACTTTAGCTTTCTTCCAATTTGCAAGAAATTTATTAGTAATAATATTTTGATATTACTCTCCGTTCATTCACAGGTCTAAAAACCATTGTCGGTGCTGTCATTGAATCTGTAAAAAATCTACGCGATGTGATAATTTTGACAATGTTTTCCTTATCAGTGTTTGCACTGATGGGCTTACAAATCTATATGGGTGTTCTAACACAAAAGTGCATTAAAAAATTCCCCCTGGACGGCAGTTGGGGCAATCTAACCGATGAAAACTGGTTTATACATAATAATAACGAATCGAATTGGGTCCTGCAAGAGGATGGAAATCCTGAACTGTGTGGGAACATCTCTGGTGCAGGGTAAGTAAAAAAATATCATTAAAAAGAAATCTTAAAATTTAAGAATGAAAGTCTACATGGGAAACGTTCTGATATTACTTGCCATTATCAGCTATTTCGTTCACTGTTAATTTAAAAACAAAATAAATCTTAAGTCGTGTTAACATAATGATAGGCTTCGTGGTACGTAAACCATTTGTTCATTAAATAAGTTCAATTTCATCATATTTTACGGACAAATAATATGCAGTGAATAACTTTAAAATGCACCACATACATAAATTCGTCATTTAATTTTATTTCTGAATTGTTTTTATATTAACTGGTTATATGTCATTAATTTGAAGTGGAAATCACACAGCCAAATGTGTCATAACCGTTCTCTACAAAATTGAAAAATGTGAACGGCACTATAGAATGCCTGATAACTATCAAGTTTCCAATATTTTCCAGTCATAATTAAACTGTTCAACCTCTACTTATTCTGTATATTTTTATATCCCCACTTTCAAGAGCGAATAAAATGCATTTATACTCAGAGGATATAAGAAGGTCTGTCACTTCAATCCACTTTCACTTGGTTTGAAGTTACAACAAACAACAAAGCCTCATTGATTAGTCCTGCTTTATATTATTTGTATTTTTTATATTTTATTCTCGGTAGTCTGGCGAATAAAAAATACTGAGTTTTTAACATTTTTTTATTTTATTTCCTGCTTTCTCTCAATTCCAGGCAATGTAAAGATGATTATGTGTGTCTTCAAGGCTTTGGTCCAAATCCCAACTACGGCTACACAAGTTTTGATTCATTCGGTTGGGCTTTCCTATCAGCCTTTCGCCTGATGACCCAAGATTTCTGGGAGGATTTATATCAGCGCGTCCTACAAGCGGCTGGTCCATGGCATATGTTGTTCTTTATAGTCATCATCTTCCTAGGTTCATTCTATCTTGTGAATTTGATTTTGGCCATTGTTGCCATGTCTTATGACGAATTGCAAAAGAAGGCCGAAGAAGAAGAGGCTGCCGAGGAGGAGGCGATACGCGTAAGTACATCGATTCCCATCCGCTTTATCGGTTAGCAAATATTATCAATATCCAATTTTGGTTTGGTCTGTGCAAAATTCGAATTGAAAATATTTGTAACGCAAATAACCGATCCCATGCGTTTTTTTTGTGGACCGAATTCGCTCCCACGCCATTTGGAGCGAATTCATTTCATGTGTTCTCTATTTTATGTGATGTGATGTGTGTTTTCTTTTCGATTCCATTGATTTGTGGATTTGTATTGTGAGAAAAGATGATGATGATCATTATATAATTATTGTTATACAACTATAATTTAATAATTTCTTCTGTATTTTGCCTCTTGGTTATGTCTTTTAGCGTAATTTTATGTGACAAACCGAATACTCGAACATTCGAACTCTGAAACATTCGAACGAACATGAACGCCAAAGTGTTTTCTGAATTCAAGTTTGAGCATTTCTTCATTTCCTTTTGATTTCCGTTTCTAAAGACACACTTGATTTAGACATGAATGATTGCAAAACGAAACCAAAAAACCAGTATGAAAACCTAAAGGAGTTGAGTTCTACGTAATTAGAGTTAAATAATTTGGAATGGCTGAACAAATTTCGAGTTTTGTGTTCAAGTTATGATTTCACTTTTGAGTTTTGTGTTTGAACCAAGTTTAGCAGCGTTGTGTATTTGAATTTGAATTTCTTGAGCGTCTGCCCAAAATATAACAGTCACTACTAATGTTCTCTTAACTACCTACCCCCACTTTTTATAGGAAGCAGAAGAGGCAGCAGCAGCGAAGGCGGCTAAACTGGAAGAGCGTGCCAATGCAGCAGCTCAAGCGGCTCAGGATGCAGCAGATGCCGCTGAGGCAGCACTGCATCCCGAGATGGCCAAGAGTCCCACCTACTCTTGCATTAGCTATGAACTGTTCGTTGGCGGTGAGAAGGGTAACGATGACAACAACAAGGAGAAAATGTCCATTCGCAGCGTCGAAGTGGAATCGGAGTCGGTGAGCGTTATACAAAGACAACCAGCACCTACCACAGCACCCGCTACTAAAGTCCGTAAAGTTAGCACGGTAAGTACAACGCAGCTGGCTAATGTGCTTTCAAAGTTTTTTTTCTCCATTCTACTCCTAATTACTACTACTACTACTACCATTAAACTACTACCTCGTACTACAACCACCACCACTACTACTACTGCCACTACTACTTACTACAACTGTTACTTGCCACCACAGACAACAACTGCTACTTACATCCCTTCACCTTCCCCCACCATACTCTGAAAGAAACGAAGTTCATGTTTTCGGTGGTATAATTTTCTACGTTTTTGATTTTTTGAATTCTTTTTCGTTTTTGTTTTACTTACTTTGTTTGAGTGTCCACATTTTTATTATTTACTTGGTTTTCTCCATTGTTCGGGCGGTCTCTCAGCTGTTAGGAACCCATGATCCCAAAATTAATGTATGACAAATTTTGTTGAACTTCAGCATGAAAAATTACTGACTGTAGCTTAGAGTACGATTTAATTTTGCGATCGACTGATGGTTCTAATAGGATCACAAATGGGTCACATTTGAATGTTATACGGGATTTCAGAACACTTGTTTTACGCAAAACCCATCAAATCGTTATATTGAGTTTCCATTTTAGCTCAAAACGCTTGTTTTGCACCAAATGACTCAAACCGTTTTAACTATGGTTGGAATATTTTGGATTTTCTAAGTTTTTGCGCTTTTGTGACCTCAACTTTTATCGGATGAAGATGGGACCCTTTCAAGAAATCAGCGAATTCGTTATCTTATCCATTTATGGAGTTCTTATACAAGCAATTATTTTTCTTTTATAACTTTTTTTTATTAACACTTTTGAGTCTTTGAGTCTGTGATTGCAAAAAAAACCATAACAGCAGTGTTGTATTTCCATTTCCATGTGGTTTGGGAAAACCAGTGCCAAAACTGTATTTTTGAGGTGAAATTCTATAAAAAAACGTAAATCTGAAGCAAATATTTTTCTGATCTGTAAACAACCGAATTATAATTGACTGATATAAACAACTATAACTGATTTCAGTTGCCATTTCATAAGATTTTTTTTAACCTTTTATTGTTTTATATCAACAACGAAATTGTAATACAAAAAGACGTGTTATGATTTAAAAACACTCGTTTCTCCAATTTGGCAATGACGCGAGACAAGATCGTAATACCCAGTTCAGTGTTGCTTTTGAACACTGAAATCGGAAAAACAAATGCTAGTGCTACATAATATATTGAATATTATACTAATTAAATTGTGTATTTCTGAATTACGTTCATATTTATAAAATGAGGGATTTACAAAATCTTGTAAAATGGTGACTAACAAGTATAACCAGTTGTTAACTTCAGATGCCTGTAAATCAACAATTTACAAATCAGCTGTTTACAAATCAGTGTAAGCAAATTTTCTTCGTGAACAAATAGAGCAGTCTGGTAAAACAACTAAGCTTAAATTTTCATAACCAATTTTTTAGTATTGGAAGCCAGGGTACAAAAATTAACAACACTGATTGGCCGCTAGGGAGGCGGTCGGAAAAAAATTTTCGAATTTTTTATTTCCGCGGAATAAAATTTTCCCCGCATTTCCATGCATATATGAGTATATCATATCGCTACAAATGAGTTATAAACTTGATTAAGAATCCCTCTGGCTGAAAATAATTTTTTTCAAAGTTTAGAAATATGGAAATAAATAGTTTTGACAAAAATTTCCAAAAATTGTGAGATGAAAATTCAATTTTAACTGCAGAACTAACTATAAGAACTATAATGAACTGTTATTGGGTAGACTTAATCTAATCAAAATTTCCGTTCCTCTTTATTTATCCCTAAACAGAAAATATATTTTTTCTCCTTGATATTTATTAATTACGTTAAAAAATACTGTTAAAAAACAGCAAATCAAAATATCTGTCCGGTTCTGCTAACTTTTTAATTTCATTCCGAAAGTTTGTCATTATTTGTAGGCGAAAAAAATGTCAATATGGAAGAGAGTAAAAAAGAGAGGTTGTAAACAAAACTGAAAACGGATGATGCTCATTGAGACGATTTATTACGATTTGTAATTTGTATTACTTTTGTGTTATATATAATGCACCAAATGTCAAAACAATTCCCAGAACACTAATTCCGTTCCGAGGCAACGGAAAATGTCTCCAAACAATCCTGCGTTAGCCTTATGTCAATATTTCTGTTCGCGAATTCTATATGCGGTTTACTGAATTTGAATGCGGTTTAGGTACCTTTACCCAGTCAAATTTGATGCTTAATTATCAAAATGTAAGTTCCGGTTAGGTATTGCGGAAATATTCTTCAGTGTTTGTTTCAAAAAACTCAGTATTAACCTCAATGTATCAAGGCAATAATGAAAATTAGAATGGTGACGAAAATTCAGTGCAAATGAAATTGCATTTGGAAATTCGGTAATTTTTTTGTATGGGAAACGACCTTTGTTCAAACAAATTTGATATGTAAAATGCTAACTACCAAAATTTTTGTTTCAAACAACTATCAGAAGTTTATTTCATGGAAAATATTGCAATGTAACGGAATGTTCACCGACTGTATTTCTATGGAGAACAGATTTTCGTTTGAGGTCAATACCAATTTTTAGTGTGGAGTACCTACTTCCCTTAAAGCCAATGGTCAATATTTTGTATAGTAGACAGAAATGCGTTGGAGGGGCGGTAGAAAATTCCCATTTTGGATTTCAGTTTATAAAAATTGCAGTTATTTTGATAGATAATTCAGAACTTTGTTTTCGGACAATACCAGATTATAAAAATATGAAACGAATTTTGCGGCTCTCATAAAGAACGTATGTTCACGATATTACCGAAATTATCGGCAATTAATATTTTCTCGGTCTGTTCGTTTTGGTCGTAGACAGCTCTTCCAGGGATGTTCGGTCTATGAAGCGGAATGTTTTTCAATTTTATTTGTAATTGGAAGCGACAATTTCATTGGAATCACTTCCTAGGCTTTGTTTGAAAGCTTGGTACTTTTAGGTTTTGGGGACATCCAGTAAAGCCGATAGCTACTGCTTTTTTTGGAAAGTCAGTGCGTTGTGGTAAAGGTTGACTGTTCAGAACGTTCGACCTTCTAAGCGTTTCAATGCCCTTTTTTTAAGTTTTACTTTACTCTCATCCAGAAACATCATTCATGATATCCTTTCAGTTTTTACTGTAACTTCTATGGATTTTCCTACAACCAACCCTTGCCCCGCCTCTAACCAACATAACATAAAAACCGAAAAGAGAACGTATTGAAAAGCATGCTGTTTGATTGATGAATGTTTGTTTTTATTGGTGTGTTGTTGTTTTTGTATTATCCTGAATGAAAAATGTAGTTTGATACGAAGCTCTTAGACATGATTTTGAACTCTTGAATCTATTATTACTACTATTACTAATACTACTTCTATATTGCTTGGCCAGCTTAGTTTTAGTTTTGTTACCTATCCAAAAATGTTACTAATCAAAAAGCACCTGTTTTCTGTTTCAAAAATTGAATTGCGAAATTTTTGGTTTTGTAACGCTCTACGTCATTGTTTCTTTTCTTTTGTGATATGGAAGCATGATAGCAAACCAAGAGTAATATTCAAGGATATTTCACACCATAAAGTGTTAAATGTCCCTAACGAACTTAACGAATTACAACGTTACAACACCAGACACTACCTAACACCAGCGCCACCTACCTACCTTTATAATAACAGTAGACAATTTCCGTTCTTCTGGGGTTCAAATGTCACGCTAGGGATTTCGTAATGTTTTGAGTTTGTTTTTGTACTCGTTTCATAAACCACCAAGAAAAAACAGTTAAACAAACAGAAATTTCATTACAAAAGAATTAATAAAATCGCACGCAGCAGCTAAGCAGCTACACTGAGAAATATTCACTGTATAAGTAAAGCTTTCACACAAGCTGCGTTTAACTTACGAACTAAACTCACTTAAAAGTTATATTGTTTTCTTATTGACAAAGGACTTCTAGGGTCAGCTCAAAATTCCAAAATGAAAAAAATAAATTTTTTAAAAAAAGACACCGTTATGTACAACCCTATATATATTACTATATATATATATATATACAAACTATATAACATATTAAATTATCAACTTTGATTGTTTTGTGTTATATATCAACTACTAACTTGCCTTGCCTTCGAACTGCCTGTTAATCTTCTATTATTACAATAAACAAATTGGCTTCAAATTTTCTTTAGTAGTTCAAAAAGCTCCTCTTGTCCCGACGACGTTCACTAAAGAGCCCTTTGAAACTGTTACGATCTGTGCATTTGAGCCAAATCGCATCAGTTTGCTCCAACGTCTAAACTGCAGGTAGGTTCTTATAAAAATATTTGTAAAAAACAGCAAAAAAAAAAAACAATCCAACAAACTCTGTCTAAGACGTACCCGACTAACAGAGATTGGCTTTTATACAAATCCAAAACAAAATAATGCAAAATTAGACCACCCTGTATTAGCTTAAATCACGGAATAACAATATAAAACCCCAAAATAAAAAAAAAATGGTACTAACTAATTCACAGATAACCCTGATGTTAATAGACTTCAGCTAAGAAATTTCTGGGAAGTAAAAATCAAAAAATGTACAGCTAATTTCAGTTCAACTTTAGTAGCCTGAATGAACTGTTATAAAACTTGATACTTTAATGAGTTTTCATGTAAATATTTATCAAACCTTTTGGAATGTTTCCCTAAACAAAATCAATGTTGTCAAATAAGTATGTCAAATATAAGGATATGCGTTTATGTATTTAATGAACATATTATATACTTAATTGCAGATTTTGAAATTTGTTAATAATTTGCAATATAAAGTTACGAGTAGTTACTTTCATGAGTAGTCACTTTTCGGCATCGCATACTCAGCATAATAAAGAGTATCGAGTAGTCGGTATCAAAATATTCAATGCTTTACAACTTTAACATGTGTGAAGTTTTGCTGTTAGAGCTGTTAACGTATTGAGTGTATGGGTGAGGAGTACTCGCTACAGTCAATGTAAATTCTCAGTTTTTCCTTTTTTTCTGCGTATTCGATACTAAAAAGTATATATTCGATCCCATCTAAAAATCACAACCTGTTTTGTATTCCTTGAATGGGCACAATGAATGCGAGACTGATATTGGAGACTAACTTTTAAACATGGATCAGCAATTTAATAAAATCTCTCAAAACTGCTACTAAGTATATCATCATGCAATCACTAAGTTCACAAACGTACCAACCTTTGACATATTTTTTAATAATACTGATTTTGTTCAGTGAATTTTACAGAAAATCACTTACAATCATTCAAGCAAAAAACTCTTCAGTGAATTCAAAAATACACGTAAACGTGTTACGTTCACTGAATGTGAGAGCCTCTTCCATATCTGATTCACGATATGGAAGACAGTTTGTTTTAATTTTACTTTCAAAAGTAGCAATGTCCTTTATAACACATTATTATCTGAGGAACAAAGTTGCATTTTTTACACAGAGTTATATTTCTACATTGGGATTTAAATTATATTAAGCATTAATATGGTATAGTAGCATTAATGTAGTATGCCAACGTTTGGTGTAAAATAGCTTAGTAAATTTGTTGCGCGCCTAAACCGAAGAATTCGTTCGGCTTGTTTTATCTTACAAAGATGTATAAGCTTCGCATTAGCATCAAAATCTGCCATTACAGTTTTAACATAACTGCCGACGATAACTTTATGGTCGATAAAAAGCAGGTATGGCTTGATCTATTTTTCATGTTCTTTTTTCAAAATTTGCCGTAATGTGAATTTCTAGTCAGTTGTTACAAGGTCTAAACCTAAGTATCTATCAAGATCTAACCAAATCGGATAAAACCGATTTTAAAAGTTCATATTATATACTGATCTCACCACCGACGTGTATCCGAATATACAAATCGCCGCGGTTCTCAAATAACTCTCTTGACAGGCCACTGCCAACAGACACCTTATCCGTTGGTGGGAAATCTATGCCGTCGTCGGTAGTAAACTTCGCCTCTATTTATAAGACTTCTAATATTTGTAGTTTTCAATTTCATCAATGGGAATTAGGGGATTTCTAATTTGGCCTCTCTGATTGGTACTCGTTTGGGAGTATCCGAAACCTTTGCATAAATTCCCAAGCTGCTCATGACTTTCGAACTTCAGACAGGTTTCCATAATGCCACTTAAGATCCTCGTCATCAAAGAGTGGCGAGGACTAGTTTGATTAACGTAAATGACGTACTAGGTGAATAATGTTACTGTAACAAATGTTACTGAAACGTTACTCTTACACACTTAAATTAAGATTATTCTGAGAAACGAAAGAAAATTAAGGAAGGGGTCGCCCACATGACCGCAAACGTTATATAATGATGGGCAATCTGTGCCATCGCCGGTAATTGCCGACATTTCTTATTGCCGTCCGAAAAAAAGTAACTTATGTAAGGTAATGTGAAGATAAATCCATTATTTTCGTAGTATATGTCTTTGGTAATCTGCAACTCGTGTTGCGTAAGGAATGGCTTTTGAAAGATATGTTTTCGTATTCAAAAAATTACTCAAATAGCGTCGTGATTGCTGGGCTCAGCACAGTTTGAGCGCGTTAATAACGGACACCAGCAAAGAGAAAAAAAGATGAAAAAAAAATTAAAAACCAAGTCAGACGACTGAAAATGTGAGTGCTGTTTACAGTTGTAATGCTTTAATATTCATTCATAAGCAATTTTTATTTTTTCGATTCTGTTCGGTAACTTTGATGCTAAAGGGATAGCGCGCTGTAGAACACCAATTGTCCAAAATGTCGATAGAATAATAGAAATCGTCAAGTGCGACCGTGATGTAAGCACTCTTTCGATTGCCCAGAAGAACAAGGCGGGATTTAAAAAGAAGATCGAAGCATGGATTCCCAACGAATTGGCGCAAAACAACTTCATGCAACGAACTTCCATTCGCAAATCGCTGCTGAACCGCAAGAAGATCAATCGCATGATCGCGGGATCATGAACGTTCCGAATAATCGAGTAATCAGTAAATCTAGTAAATTCGTATCAAACTGTGACGTTCAGAATCGTCTTTGAACTGTAGATCCCGTGGATAGAATTTGTTTAAGCTAACTGAATGTGTATGCAAGGGAATTTGATCTTTTTTCTCGATTTGCATTATGGGCGACCTTATGTTCCTGTCTATGACGAATGATTTTGCTGGTGCTCAAGACAAGCGTGTTAGCATCGACCGTCTTATTTTCCCCACTATGGACGAGGCTTCCTATGAAAGAGACATAAGTAAATGACATTCAACGTGGCAATAAGTTATCGAACATAACGATGAATATTTGACCTAAATTGTAACTATGCTAAATAAAGCTTTCAATATCATACAAAATAATGAATTTTTTCCCTGCAATTTCCATATACTTTACTCACTTGTAATCAGATTTACATCACCGACTTTACAGGAGGATAGACTTTTTTGCAGAGTTTTCGGATTTCATCTTAGTCTCTGTACTTTTTCATCCTTGCTATCCCGATGTTTCCGCAGCCGTTGCTTCCAATTACAAGGACGGTTTACCGCTCTCTTTTGGTACACGTAGCTTTCCTTGTGTTTGGTTGGGTATACTTGCTTCGATCTACTCGATATTGTATGCACCTTAGCTGCTGCTATTAGTTAGTAGCCGAATTGTACGTTAAAATCCTCAGATTACCCGCTTGCAAATAGCACCAGAGGTTAGCCTCCTATCTGGTCAATCTGATCAGAGTATAGTCCAGTTGTCTGGTGAAGATATTTGTGCTGAATCTTGTCTTGAGTCTTGCATTCCTTACTAACATGTACTTCGCCGTGACAAAATTAACCAGTTTGAATGCGTAATTAAAGGATCCATTGAGTTTCATAGTAGTCATCGTTAAGGAAAAACAACATTTTCATTTGAGTTGCTTGCTAAGCTCTTCGGGAAGGCCGCGGTAACTTACAAAATCTGACAGATTTAACCCCATTTGTCGATACCGATGGGGGCATTTTCTTATTAAAAATTTTTCTTTTTTATCATATAGTATTGAATTAGGCCAAATTTGCCAATTCGCACTAAAATCCATATTATCTGAATTGCTAACTATAATATAATATAAAAAAATGCAACTCTGTCATTTAGTTGAATTTGGTGTTCCACGTAAATATCCTAATTCCGAGTCGTGCCACCTGTTAACTTGAACATATGCTGCTGCTGTTAATTAATATATCCGCCCAGAAATTTCGCTTCAAGTCTGTTGAACATTTATTACCTTGACATAGAAATATTTTCTCTCTCTCCCTCTCTCTCTCTCTAATCCCTCTTACTTGTCATATAGAACACACTCAAAGTTCAACATGGTAAATTCAGTAAATTCTTAAATACGGCCAGTCAAACAAACAATTCTAACATTCTCACACTTATAAACTGTTGTTAACATTTTGATGTGTGTTGACAGCATCTCTTACAACTAACTGCCAATGATTAAATTAAAATCAAATCTTTCAATTATAAAATCCTGTAGGATTATCTTAAAACAAAAAAGAAACTAAAAAGAACTATTAAAATTTATATTAGTTTAATATATAACTGTTCTTGTAGTTTTTATTGAATTTTCCAAGTAGCCAAACAGATGTTTTATTTCAATTTGTATTGTAGTATTTTGAAAAGAAAAAAACAAAAAAAAGTTGAAGTTATTCTATTCCGTTTAGTTTTGAAGTAAATTTTTGAAAACCCGTAAACCTAATAAACACACAATTCCTTAGATTCATACGTTCGTTCCTTACTGTGTACTTTTCGAATCATTGACATCCTATTAATTACCCTTTATTGTGCAAATTACAAAAACGAAAAAAAAACAGCAAATTCTGTTGATTGAATCAATGATGTTTGTTAGAATAAAATCTCACGTTAATCATTCCAAAGTAATGTTGATTTTTTCCAAATTTCTCCCTGCCTCTGGAACACAAAACCAAACTCACCACCCCTGCCACCTACCAAAAAAAGAAAATTTAAACCACAACGACTTAACCTGAACACATTAATTTTTCCTTTTTAGAAATAGTTTGAAAAATTTAAAAACAATGGAAAAAAATGCAAAATACCTTATAAGACCGAAGTGATCAACAGAAACCTTTGATTTGACTTTATAATTTTTTCTTTTTTCTTCTTCTATATTATTTTCTTTCTTTGATTTCTATTTTTGATACAAAAAACAACAAAAACAATTCTTAGACTTCCTTATCCTTACCTGGTTCACCGTTTAACCTACGCAGGGGATCACGTAGTTCACATAAGGTAAGACAGATCAATTTGTGAATCCATTAAGAAACAAGATCAAACTGTAATAATGATGAGATCACATCACATTATCATTGATCATCACCTGCTGAAGCCTCTCAGCTATCTCTCTCGTTTTCTTACACTTAGGGTATTGAAATCATACTAGTATTCACCTCACCCACACCGAAACTCAACACACTCATCATTATCATATCACATTAGTTATGCCACAAAAACCAATTAGTTAAACATCAGGATCGATTTGTGGAACCAAAAAATTTATTTAACTAAGAATGGAAAATCTTTATATGAAAACCACCTATATCTTGAGCTAAGTTGTTCCTGTAGAAAATTTGTTTAAGAAAATTTAAAATTTCTCATTGAAAACTTGATCAAAACTTGGTGGAAACCAAAGTTTTTTATACAAAACTTAGTCATAACCAAGGTTGTTTATACAAAACTTGGTGGAAACCAAGGTTTCTTATACAATAAATAGTTGGCCGAAACCAGAGTTTCTACAAAAAACTTTGATTGAAATCAAGATTTTTTGTAGAAAACTTGACGGAAACCAAGGTTTCTTACAGAAAACTTAATCGAAAAAAAATTTTTTATGGGAAACTTAGTCAAAACCAAGATTTCTGTGTGCGGATAAATGAGCCTCAAACGGAAATTTTAGCTTTACAATCAATTTCGCTTTCACACCTACATATGTATATAGAAAACTGGCCATGTAGAGCAGCCTAGAAAGATAGAGTATAAACAAAACACCACAAAGGTTCGTTGTAATAGAAATTAAGTTTGGACCAGTACCAGCCTTATATGCATACATATGTATATATATTTGTATATACATACATATATTTGTAATTTTTGATAAAAATATTTTCTTTAACAAATCGGTCCTGCGAACTTGCCTTAAACATACTCGTACATTTAGCCACGTATACCTACCATTAGTAATATATTTGCATCGTATTTATCTATTTTACGGCCATGATTCATAACATTCATTACATATAACAGCATAAAATATATGATGATGATCTTAATTATGAATAGCTCTGAGAAAGAAAATCGATATACCCTATAGGTTTTGTTTTGTACCCTCTGTCCCCGCCCACCTTAGACCAGATCCCTGATCAATTCCAAAATGTAGGCTATGAGTATTTCCATTACCTCAACACCCTTTAACAAATTCATTACTATAGATGTTAAAGAGAACTACTCCACTTTATACTAAACGTATTATAACTAATACCTTTTATGTTTTGATATAAGTGTAATTTAATACTTTACCTTGTATGTATATACATACATATATAAAAGATCAAGTATGGCATCTTTTATGTATTGTATCTATAGCAACAGTACACATTACTATGAATGTCTTCATAATGGAACTCACCACTGATTTCTAAAGAAAAACAATATTTTTGTTTAATGTTTACTTGAGTCAAATCAATACAATTCCAACAACATCCCGCACTTTTTTTCTCTGAGATCATTATTGAATAATTCCTACGCTCTGATCCGTGTACTACTACTTCTACACATACATATGTATTGTTATAATAACATCCACCTCTCTCTCTCTCTCGCTCTCTATCTACCTGTCTCTCTCGCTGTCACATTGTTTTTCTTTCAAATTCTGTTGTGCAAAATTCTCGACTCCTCTCTGAATCCTTTTGGCGTGTCGTCGTGTTTCTGTTTGTGATTATTATGTTATCCCTTTTTGTTTCCATTTCTGATTGGTTCTGTAAACATGCATAAAGATATTGTGTTTGCCGTGTATACCACTACTATCATAAATTTCATTCAGCTACATACATACATAATCGTTGCTACATACACATACATACATTTAGTAATTGTTTATGTTTTTTTATGTTTCAAAAACTTACGTACACACCATACATTTACAATCTATGCTAACGTAGACCCATCGTACCATATCTACCAACTTACATACATCCATAGTATCGTCCATAAGTGTGCTTTCATATCCTCCCATTTCATTTTATTGTTTGATAGTTTCTGCTTTCCATTCTTAAGTTTCCACTGTAATTTCCCTTCTGTTCAAATTCCGCTCTTCCCAAAAACTTCTCCCACCCATGGCTTTCCCATTCTACTGTCCTGTAAACTACCAAGAAAGTCTAAGGTCTTTGACGAAATTCTGACTCTAAAATACTTAGTTCTATTTCTTTTTTGTTCATTTATTAATTTGAATATCAATGTCTGATCAAGTGCTAGATATTGGCACTAACAAATCTAGATTTCTCAAAATCCAAAATACAATTTGTTTATATGCAATACAAACTATAAATCATCATAATATTTTTGCCACTATTCACCACCTGTTCTACCCTAACTGTGTGTGTTCAAAATGTAAAGCCACTACTAACGAAAAGTTCAAATAAAAAACCACCTCAGTATACAATACGAAATGGGCGTGGACGTTTTGGTATACCAGGTAGCGATCGTAAGCCATTGGTACTGCAAACATATCAGGATGCCCAGCAGCATTTGCCCTATGCCGATGATTCGAATGCCGTAACACCGATGTCGGAGGAGAATGGTGCCATCATAGTGCCAGTATACTATTGTAATTTAGGTAAGTCAATAGCCAAATAACCTAGAATCGAACAGTGTGTGTATGTATGTAGTGTATGGTAGAATTCTTAAACAAATTACTCGTATGTACTTTGAAAAAAGGTATTGAGGTAACTTAAGCGTTAGGAAATATTGCCGACAGCAAAGTTTACAAAGAAAGTACTGAAGTAAATAAATATAAACTTTAGTTCAGCTTTACCTAAAATATTCATTACGAAAGAAGTTTGCCCAAGGTACATTTTTGAACGTGAACTAAGCTAAAGCAAGTTTATAAATTAAAGAACATGTTGTCTGTTTGCCAACGACATAGGAGATTCCACCTAAGGTATCCATTCCACCGAGGTCCTGTTCTAGGTAAAATTAAGTGCATCAGGTAAACGTTGGTATCCACTGGATAACAAGCTTGTCACAAAAGATTTGTTGAATCTCAAGCAAAAGTAAACTTAAAACGTCAAACATAAAGGAATATTGTCTCCGGCTAATTTTCGGAACTGAACTTTAAGGTTAAGATAAAGTCGGAGTACCTTTTCATACTCGAGCTGTAAAGTTAAAGAAAAGAATGTGTTAACAGCTTGTCAATGAAGTAAAAATTTACAAAATTTTCTCCTAGGCGGTTCATAAAACCTGAAATAAAAGTTTACCTACAAGTCCCGTCACAATTATAGGCTTCCCCGAAGCAAATGCTTACCTGAGGTATCGATTATGAAGAAAGCTTATCCAAAATGAAATGAAATGAAAGACAGACTAAACTGAAGCAACCTTTTTAAATAAAGGAATGTTTTATCAAATTTTTGAAATTTGTTAGTGGAGTAAAAGTTTAAGATTGAATTCACAATGGTGGCGACAATTTCGTTTTTAGTCCATCATATCTTTTCCCGTTCAAGATACTTTATATAAAGACCTTTAGTTGATTTGCACTAAAATGTAAGCCTACTTCTGCGCCAAAATATAACATACTTCAACTACATCAGCTACATTTCTGTTCGAAAGGGAATAATACAAATGAGAACTAGAATTAGTAGTAACAATTTTAACTATTTGTTTCAATAATTTAAACAATAATATTATTTGTTCAACATGAAGCTTGTAAATATTTCCTACATTCAAACAAGTTATTAACATACAAGAAATATCGTGCGTTCGTGGTATTGGCCTGTTAAAATGTAAACGGCGATGTCATCTATTTATTGTTGATGAACACAAGCTAAAATACCCACAATTTTACTTTCATTAATCAGGTCATAAAAACGAATGATCCAAGAAAAGTGCACCACAAACATGAATATGAATATGTTCGCAAAGACGTCATAAAGCTAAATTTTCTATGGGATTGGAGTTGGGAAGCAAACGTCTTTTTTATTTGCGAATATAAAAACAATCAGCCAATCAAACAAATGTATTGTTTACATTGCAGATGCCTGCCGAAAGTGTCGCCATCATTGTGAATACAACTTAACTGAATCATCAATTTGCACGAAGGCGTTTTTCGAGTAAATTTACGAATTTTAGTTGAAATTTCACGACGTTATTCAATAGAAAGAAAGTATGTGCCAGGCGATAAAATAAAAGTAGAATTTTAGGTTACCAGCCAGAAGGAAACTTGTTCCAGATTAACTCTTCGAATTTTAACTTTAATGATAACCTAAAACAGGAGGGGATTTTCGTCTAACTTCAATAATATATCAAAATCAAAAGCAAAACTTTATTCCAGCGCAGATTACTAAGGGAAATCGCTGATATTAAAAAAAAATAACAGGAATAACTTCAGTGTTGAAAAATATTTACCTAAGGCAAAGGTAGTAAATTTTAAACATGTGGCTTTTCCGCCCGGTCTTTAAATATAATCTAAGCTAAACCATTTTTATAGATATAGGAAATGAAAGTTTACCCGAGGAATCCTTTATAACGGAGGCGGGTCTCAGGTTTAGGCAGGTAGGCAGCTAGCTCTATGGAAAGTGAGAGTTTGCCTAAGGAATCCATTATAACGGAGGTAAATCTCAGGAAAATTTACGAACCTTTGGGTTAAGTTCACATCAAATGCAAGGAAAACTTGTGTCAGGCGATCTGTTGTATCTACGACGAAAATAACAGCTGAGGCAAAACGAATTCTTGTACCATGTACATTTTTGGATCGTAAGCAAAAACTTGCCTGAAGACTTCAGAAAAGCTAAGCTAAAACAAGGAGGAGAATGTCTTAATAATCCTGGTTCTTCCTCTTAAAGCCTGGTTCTTCCTCTGTTGAGTGAGTATAAAAATAGAATGCTTATAGGCTCACTGAATGTGAAAAGCTCTTCCATATCTCATTTATGGGATGCAAAGGAATTTGTTTTAATTACATTTGTTATAATCGGGAATGGATTGAACAATCTTTTTGTAAGAGAATATATGCAAGAGAGTAGCGTATTGTATGGGAAGTTTCTGATGGTTTTCCTCTTAGCTCAGCAACAAGTATTACATACAGGTATATATGCATATCATACAAACGAAACAAAAACGTAAAAAGAAAAAAATCTGAAGATTCATAAATTTTTCAAAATAGGTGCGCCAAATTTGCAGTAATTTGCCTTTAACTCCTTGGATGCCACATTTATATGGTTAATAAAGGCAATTTTTGACATTTACGTCAATTTTTACTTATACTGCAAACTGTCTTCTGCAATTTTTTCCCTATAAAATTTGTGTTATTTAATTTTTAGCTTAATTTTCTAGATTACCTCTAGTTATAGGGTTTCTCACAACCTACTCCTATATGTAGTAGCTTTGGTTTACCACTCTGTAGTTAATTACAAGTTACCCACCTTCCGAAATACTTTTGTCTTTGGATATTATATTAATATCCTTTCAATGACTATTCGTTGTTCTATATTTTTGACTTTTTTCCTTTTTTTTTTTTTGTTTTGTTTTGTTTTTTACGTATTGCTTTCCAGGTTCCAGACATTCTTCATATACCTCGCATCAATCAAGAATCTCCTATACATCACATGGCGATCTATTAGGTGGCATGGCGGCAATGGGTGCCAGCACCATGACCAAAGAAAGCAAATTGCGCAGCCGCAACACACGCAATCAATCAATAGGTGCGGCCACCAATGGCGGGGGCGGACCAGGTCAGCCTGGCTACAACGATACCAATCACAAAGAACACCAACAAAGGGAATATGTAAGTACTGCATGAGATAAGAAAAAGGGAGGTAAGGCGACAAAGGGGAAAGCCTTGCCTCAGATTTGAAAAACTAATTTGTGGTTTCAATATTATTTTAATTCGGGTAGACAAAGTGGTAGAAAAATTTCAATGATTCATGTTTTCGGAAAAAGATTCCGTTTTCGGTCAAAAATCAATTAGTTTCGGCTTCTTTAAAAGGGCAAAACGACTTAACTCGCAATTTATCGCTCGGAGACATTACTTTTTAAAAAATCGCTATTGTGGAAATGCGTTAGAACTTTCGAAATGTACGGAATTTCGAACTTGATATTTTTAATTCACATTTAGTAAACTGATCATAACGGTGCCTATGTGGAAAAGCAATTTAATAACCGGAATTTTTTTTCCGGTTATTAAGCGTTTTTCACATAATCGCTTCTATGGAAATTTATTAGAACTTTCGAAATATGTGGAATTTCGAAATCACAATCACAGTAATAACAAAAAATGTACTCCCGCTTTAATCAATATTTAAAGGTTTTATGATTTCTTTCAAAAATAAAAAATAGCTGTTTTGGAAAATCACTTTTCTTTTTGACATCAAATATTTTTATTGCAAGATTTCCCATATAATATAATTTTGAAACATTGTAAAATATTTGTTCCAATTTCCCTATTATTCCTTTCCTTGTTATTTTATAATATTTTTGTTATTTTCCAGGAACTGGGTCAAGAGTATACAGATGAAGCTGGCAAAATTAAACACCACGACAATCCTTTTATCGAGCCCGTCCAAACACAAACAGTGGTAGACATGAAAGGTACTGTACAAAATTTGAGTGATGGTTACACGAGCGTGTTGTAGGAGGTTTCCCAAATTAAATTCAGAGCAGTGAACCACGAAGAGAATCGACGGAAGTAAAATAAAGCAATTTACCAATTTAATTTTTTTTTCGCTAACGGTCATGGTACTTATTCAATACAAAATGTTGATCCTTTTTTCCAAAACCCAAAAATAATCGTGGACAAAAACGAGCTGGAAATGATAATGTGAAGAATCTAAATTGACCTGTCCATAGTTTGCTGTAAATGTTCTTTAGTGTACTACAGGAGAATCAAGTTGATTTACAGCTCTATCATAACCAGCTTAACTCTTCTGATTAACACCCTCCGCTACCGATATTTGTATTTTTGTGATTTTTTCTTTGACCACTTTCTCTTTATGCAATTTGTCAGGTTTGTATTTCTCTAAACCTCTTCGGAAATTTGGTTATTCTTACTATTAAAAGGCTCTGAATGACTCATGCTCCAGAGATGGGGCCAAGGGTAAGCAACGACCGCTATGGTGGTCGTTGGAACTTGTAGATCTCAGAAAATGCTGTAGGAAGTTCTTCAACAAGGCTAAGTCCAAAGTGGGACAAAGTGAAACTTAAGGAATGTAAGAGTGCATCGAAGAAGGCTAAGAGGAAGTCCTAAAGTGAATTCCGCAACAAAGTTGAAGACACTTCCGAAGCCACAAGACTAGGGAAAGTACTGGCCTCCACACCGTGCACGGTAGGTTACCTCAGGAGACTGCAGGGTGATTGGACAACATACAGTGAAGAATCACTGAAGTTACTCCTGGATATTCATTTTTCTGGTAATTCCCGAAACGGAACTGTCGCAGACAACACTGCGTGATATCAAGCGTGGGTTGTTACCATGAAAATCGTAACCAAACCCAAAACAGCGTGGGCAATTAGAAGCTTTCACCCCTTCAAGTCACCTGAAAATCGTAACCAAACCCAGAACAGCGTGGGCAATTAGAAGCTTTCACCCCTTCAAGTCACCTAGACCGCACATGATTTCGCCGAGTGAACTGCTACTGATACGCTGATTCCATGGCTTGAGGAGCTCTATATCGGCTGTATCGATCTAACATATATTCCTGCGATGTGGAGGGAAACCAAGGTTTTCGTTATTCTCAAAGGCAGGGAAACCTCCCATACGGGACCAAATAATTTTAGACCTATCAGCCTATTATCGTTTCTCCTCAAAACACTGGGTAGACTCATTGACAGCTATCTTAGGACGAGCATAGACCGGAAGCTGCTGTCGGATGGACAACATGCTTACTGCAAAGGTAAGTCCACTGAGACTATCCTGCACGACTTGGTCGGATTTATCAAAGGCTCACTCGCCGTCAAGGAGTATACTTTGGTAGCCTTTCCAGATACAGAAGGGGCGTTTAGTAACGTTTCTTCCAATACGATAGTCGCAGCATTATCAAACCTGGGAGCAGGCGTCAGTATTAGGAGCCCGGTTTACGATCTTCTTACGAATAGACGTTACGGTCGTCGGACCTTCACAGATTTGTCAGTAGGGGAACACCCCAAGGTGGTGTTCTACCTCCCCAACTATGAAACCTCGATCTGAACAATATTTTGTTCCCTTTAGAGGAGATTGGTGTCAAGGTTGTCGCAGATGATGTGGCAATAGCAGTTAGGAGAAAGTTTTTGGGAACACTCACAGACATCCTTCAAAAGGCTCTTTTCTCTGTAACGAAGTGGGTAGAAGAAAACGTTCTCGGAGTAAATCCAAACAAGACCGAAATGGTTCTGTTCACCAGGAGATATAGGATTACGCCTGTGGGTCCTATCTCCCTGGGAGGTACTGAAATTCCTTTCGCGGATTGTGCAAAATACCTTGGTGTGTTATTGGACAAGAAGCTGAATTTCAAACTCAACATTCTGGACAGAGCGAAAAAGGCCACATTGGCGCTATTTGCCCCGCCCTGGCGGACAATCGGGGATCAACACTGGGCTCTTATTTCTTTATGGACCTGGGAGATCTGGATGATATAGATATCGTCCGACTTAAGAGATTCTGGAGGCACTCAGGATGGTTCAACGGAGAGAACTACGAACATTCATATCTCTAGTTTACGTGGTGTCACAATGAACTTTACAGTCTAAGTGAGTCTGCCTATTCAGACTGCCACACTGACCTAACATAACCTACTATTAAAAGTCCCATAAATATTTTTTGTATTTTAACGACTATTTATTTGTGATTCTCTGAATATCGGAAAAAATTGGCCATTTTCGCACTGGGCACTCCGATTGCGAAGTGTTTTTTACATATTTGAATCTTTTTGACGTCACCTGGAAAATTTAGCGATCCAGAAAAAAGTGCTTTATTGAGAGTAATTTGAAAATGATGCACTTTTGAGCCAAAATTTGTTTATTTTCTTGATTACTTCGGCATTTTTTTTCCTTTTGCCGAATCTTTGAATGTCTCTTTACAGTATATGGTGGATACCGCTTTCTCCAAACCCATTATAATTCCAAAAACTTGCAAAATTTCCTTGATTGGTTGTTCCATTTTCTAAACGACGATTTTTTATTTGGCAATTTTTCAAAAAATTTTAAAATCATGTGACATTTTTCCTTGTACTTGGAATATTTGCGATCGGATGCACCGTTTCCAAGATATGAGTGCACTTGTATTTAGCGGTTTTTCCATAAATTGTAATTCTTTCTTATTTAAAAATTCAAAGAAAAAAATGATGAAGAAAATTGGAAAATTATTTGGAGTCAAAATATTGGCTCCGCGACTAGAAGCTGCGTTATTTTTCGCCATTTTTTCTTTTGTCCATTTTTTAATATTACTTTACATCATATAATGGGCACCATTTCCCTTTAGAAACCTGAAAAGTTGGTTGTTTTTAGTATTTAGCGCTATATTTTCGAGATATGTACACGCTTCTGTTTCATTTATTTTCTGGTTTTAGCAATTAAATCGTTAAATCGATAACTGATAAAAAATACTACAACGCAGCCAAAATTAAGTTATTTTTAGCATTAGACACTCAACGACTTAAAGGCTATCTGTAAAAGGCACTAGTTTGAAGGAAACGCTTCGTTTTCGTGATATGGAACTTTTAGAATTGTATCGATCTTATTCATTCTGTGAAGAATATTATACATTTGATTATTTTATCCTTTCCGATATGTGAAAGGTTTTGCATTTGAGCGTATTTTTTTAGCAAGCTTTCCAATATTTTTTGAGACCAAGTGATGGTTATCATTATTTTCAGATTGCCTGAAAATGGCAAATATTGACTATTCAGTTTTGAGACAGAAATGAATCAGTTCTTCTTATTTTAGGACCAATCCCTAAGTCTCAATTAATTAGACAGCCGGCTGTGAGTTCCAAGCCTCTTGACTCCTGTCAGTTTTTCTTTGAGACCGCGCGCTCACTAAGCCATACATGCTCTGATTATAGTAGATAAAACCAGATGGGATGGATCGTCCTCCTCTATTCTCTTCTTAGACAATCAGAGACAAGTGAGACAGTTAGGGTTTAAAATAACAGCATTTAACTCTGCTGAAAATTAAAGGACAACAACGTTTCACTTGTTGTATTTCAACAACCGAAATTAATTTGCAAACGATCGCACTACTAGGAAGCACTGACAGACCGGGACCAAATTCTCCCATACATGTTGTTAAGATTTCAAACTGTTCCATAAGAAATTTAATTTAAAAAATAGCAATTTAAAAATATCGGTAGCAACCAAAAATTGCTAACTTAAATTCAAAAATCGTTTTAACTAATTGAAAATTAGCCAAGACTTTGTAGAATTAGTTATCATGGCGACTAATAAACGCGAAAATTTTATTATATTCAAAAAAAAAAAAAAAAAAAAAAATGTAGCAGCGATGTCGGTATAAACAGAAAGCTATAAGTTATGTTTATACTGTCACAAATTTTTTCAATTAATTTTTCAATTTTAACACTTTTAAAATTGTACCATTAATACTACTTTCCCCAAACCTTTTGACTCCCGAAGAATTTATTATTATCAAATTACACATTTTCATTGCATTTCATTGTTTCCAATTGCTAAAACTTAATCGGAAAATCTTCAAATTCGCTACGCCGTAAATAGCAAATCGTAATAATGAATAATTCAATAAGACAAAATTAGACCAAAAAATACAAAAATACCGATAATGTGAAGCAACATTGTTTTAATGAAAATTCGCATGGGAAATTAAGTAACCTCATTCGACATGCAAGGTAAGAGACTTCCATTTACAAATATCTTAGCGAAAATATATCTAAATTAAAATAATCTAATGTTAATACACATAATTGAAATATCAACTTTTTGTCGAATACCTAAAACAAGACAGGATTTTTGAACAAAGACAGATTGGTTGAACTATAAATTAAGAAAGAACTCGACGACAATTTACCGTCACGTTGTGGTAACTTTGAGCGCAATCTGTTGGTCTCTTTTTGCCTTATTGGCAACACTAAGAACTGGCTTGTTTTTCATGCAGTTATTGCCATACTCCTATCTTACACTGCTCACAGAAAACTGTTAAATCTGACCAATTTCATTTTTTAAATGTGCTTAATATCGGTGAACTTTCTGCGCTCGTGTAAACGTACTCCATTTTACATCGTCTTCTAAGTTCATGCCTAATAATTTTGTTTTTGTTTACAGATGTTATGGTCCTAAATGATATCATTGAACAAGCCGCTGGTCGGCATAGTCGTGCTAGTGATCGAGGTGGTAAGCATTGCCCTCTCTCGCTTAATACTGTTGTCAACGTTTATTTCTTAATCTTTTGTTTCGAATCGAATCCCGCTTTATTGTTTGAATTGTATGTCTAACTACCAATTATCCCCTCTAAAATGCATTTTTTCTCCATCATTTTTGTTCTAATTTATGTTGTAAATACAAATACTTTTTGTGTTGTGTAGCGATAAAGTTTCGTATCGCTACGCAGGCAGTTTAAACTTATTTTAAACCTTGTTTATTATTATTATTATTAACGTTAAAATCAGCAGTATAGCTAATTTGGTCTGTGTTGTAAATAAACAAAAGAATGTTCTGTTTATGTTTATGTTTTACTGAAGACTCGAAATTGGAAAACTAACTAAACCTAACGAAATTTCGAAATTTATGCTAAAACTTTAAATTTTAAGTTTCAAAAAAAAAAAAAAAATATACATACAATTAAAAAAAAAACGTTGATATGACATGATTACTAAAAAAAGCATTGGAATGTACATAATTATAAGAACTTCGTTTCATGTTTTATCATTATAATCATCCTTGAAACCCTGCTTGTTTAACAGAATTCCTTTAATCTCCCCCCCTCCCCAATAACCTGGCAGCGCTCTCAAAAATTAAAGTTTTGACAAAAAACAAAAAAAAAAAATATGTTGCATATTGTTCACTATAAACATTTGGTTATGATGATATGCGTTAAGAATGAGTTTGTATAAAAAATGAACTTTGTTTAATTTTTGTTTTGAATTGATCCATTAACCAATATTCTATGCACTAACCCCTGTCTCCCAAGCCCCAAAACTAACAGGAATGTTATACTGATGTAACAAAATTTTGGAAAATGCTCCATAAAATCTTTTAATTATAGGATTTTTTAGTGCATTTTATATAGGGAAGTCTCTTCTAATGCTCTTCCTCTTCTTTTTCTACTTCTAATCTTTATACTAACTAATTTTTTTTGTTAACTTTATTCTATTCTTTCCCTTTTTTATTTATGTTTTATGTTTCGTTTTCGTTATTTTCTCAAGTCTTAACTAAATAATTTCTTACTTTCTTTGTACAAACGAAAAAAAGCTCCAATTTCCCTCTTTTTAAAATGACTTCTTTGACTCGTCCATTTTTTGCCTTAAACGGTGATGCTATGATAAAAAAAGGAAAAAAAATTGTTTGAAATTAAAAAAAAAAAAAACGAATTATTAAACTTCATATACAAAACACATACGATCACAGAATTTCAACACCAAACAAACAGCATAAACTCTCTCTCCCTTCGTCTCTCATTTAAATCGTATCTTTTAAAACGTTCATAATTTTCAACTTCAACTCTTAAGTTTAACATTAGTAGTTTGATGCCAAAATACACCATTATCGAAAAATAACAGAAACATTTGATTAACAGGATGAAAGCTTTTGCTAAACAGTGTAAACCTGATGTAATAAGCGTAGAAGATTTAGACCATACCATGAAATCGTGCTAAGAATCAAGTATTGATATCAGTCGCCATTCCTTTTCTGCAGTATTCTTCTAAACGGAATGAACAAATGGATAACTTGACATTAGAAGCTAATACAGGGTTGTTTATATTAAACATTGAAAAATGGTAGCAAGGCGTCGAAAAGCAGTAATGTTCTGATAACTTTTTGGTATACGGATTTTGACATTGAATAAGACAACGAAATGTTGATAAAAATCGCACTCAAATTTTGGTTTACATCATCTCTCTATAATCACTGCTCTACACTAACTTTCTTCTTGTGAAGGAAGTGGCAGTGCAGAAGTGTCATAAAAGATAATGTAAACAAAACACAGCTGGTGTTGTATATTATGCACTTTAGTGTGATTTTAGCGCATCTCATTTTGTTTTATTGGTTTTAATTACTCAAATCCTATTTGCACTGTACCATATGTCAAAATTGCTATATTAAATATTAGCCCAAACTGCCTCTGTTTCTGGGCAAAATGAAATTTCTCCGATGTTTACCTCCAATACCAAATTTTACTCGCATATGGTAAATTTTCCTTTTGTGCATTCGGTTTGAGATCGATGCGGTAAAACGGAACTGAGAATTAAATTCTCATAAAAAAAAACGGACGTACATACGAACAGAAATTCAATGATGTTCAGTAAAATTTATTTGAGAAAAAGACTGATTTTGGCTCAAAAATTTACTGTTAATGTTTAACAAAACACTTAAATGTAATCAAAGTCGCTGCAATTCTTAGAAGCTACATTCACGCAGTAATAGAATTCTTCAGATTGAAGATTTCGCAATATCCATAAGCTTTTTTCGTTCCAAGAATGATTACTTTTTCTCACAAGTTGCCAAGTTTTCCAAAAAAATGGGGGTAAAGTAAACCAAAATTTCGTTTAAACAGCACACCAGCATTTAAGGTGCAAATAATTTGCTTCAATCTCCCGTTTCTGATAAAACACCAGCTCATTCTTTCCCAAAAACATAATATGTTAACAAACATCATAAGTGCTTTCCTATTTTTGTATTTGGGACCAATACTGGAAATCTGTAGCGTGAGTGAGCGAAAAGAATCCCGTTTGCAGAATTTACATGTATTTTTGTATGGAGAACAGAATTTCACTTACAGTCAATCCCAGCCTTAAGATGCCATCGATGTCTAATTGAGTCAGCTGTCTTTGCATGTACAAAAATATTGGCAAGTTTTGCAAACGAAATTTTGTTCCCAAATATTTTTCTCACAATTCCGAATTTTGGTATTAACTTCAGACGAAAAATTTGATATCTTAATACATGGCGCTAATGCAGGTTTAATTTCCATTGCCCCAAAACCGAATTCATGTCTTGATTATTATTTGGAAGAAACATTTTGATGTAAAATGAAGCACTTAAAAATCACAATAAAATAAATTTCAATGAACTTCAGATATTTGTTATTTTGATTGGGATAACGCTTCAGGTCTGCAGCTAATATGTGTAAGCTGTACAAATATTTTTATTCAGCAATAGCTACTTATTTTAAAAGAAATTACTGATTATTTGTCGTATGCAAAAATTGTTCAGAAAAAATTGTCGGCGCGGACAAATTCTTAGAACTTTCTAATGATAATTGAAAATTAGTGATACGAGAAATTCTTAGCTACCTCAAAAATTTTACATGTGGAAGTTAACTGTTCGGTGGGATGAAACACTAAATTTACATATTAAATGTATTCAAAAAACTTTGGCAGTGGAGAACTTTCTTAAGTCAAGTTCACATGGCACCGATTTCCCTTGTCTATAAATAGTTTTCTTACCCAGAATTCAGCCAGTTCGTGTAAATCAAATACGAAATGTACGTACACAAGTCAATTGATTACAAGATTAACTGATTGAAAGAACCATTTTTTTAAGCAAAAATCTTGGTCTTTCTAAAGCCGATTTCATGCAGCATCTAAAATCTGATATTTCCAGCTAGTCCAAGCATTGAACCCCTTTGAGGAAAAGGCTAATTATAGTATATGAAAAGCCTGTTTTTTTTTTTTTAAATTGTGCCCTTTCAGAACCAAAATACCAACAACGTTGGAATTGAGAAGAACGATATAAAAACTGTCTAATTCACGAGCAAATGTCGCCAGTTGCTACAAAATTTTATCCTGATCATTTACTAACCACCGATTAGCACAGGTTATAGTTGTGGGCAGCGGTTGTGCTTTCAGTAATTGAATTCTTCTCATATAAGAATCAACAATTTTGAAAACATTCTGATTAAGTCAGCAATTTTATTTTATATAAGCTGTGAAAAAACTTGAAGTGAGCAAAACCACTTCTATGCAAAAACGGCGTCAGCTGTGTTTTCATATAGACATCAGCTGTTGTTTGTCGAATGGGGCCATAAGGCAAGAGATTTTCGTGTCAATTTAAATGTTAAATAAGCTTATAAACATGTAACACCTTAAGATCTGTCTATAGGTTTTATACAATTGATTTGTTCATGCCCAAGGAGACTTACAATGCACAATCTTTATGTCTAAATAAAGTTTACATCTTAAGCTGGAACTGTTAATCAAATTAACAGCTGGAACGGTTAATCAAATTGTTTATCTAAGATTATGATTAAATCTTTAGGTTAAATCACAATCTTTTAGATAGTCTTTGTCGTACCAGCCTAGTTTCTGTTATTAAACCTACAATGCTATGTAAACCACCAAAAAGCTACGCTCAACTCAGCTCAAAGCAACTTTGAAAGCTTCATTAGCCATTTTAATATCCCCAAAAAAACGCACGCAGTATCAAAACTCCATATTCAAACAAGGTACCATAACAAACAACAGCAACTACTACTACTTACTACAGAAACAAATCACCTTTTAACCACTGTTTAAGCCACGTTTACTTAAGCCAAACGTTGTGTGAAAGTTATTGTTGCTCTCTCTTTCTCAGTTTCTCGCTCATTTCAACAACTCACCTAATTTAAACGCTCGTTTAAGCCTTAAAATTCAATTTACCAAAAAAAAAAAAAATGCTTAATTTACTTCTTATTTTTTTCTTAGTTATCTTAAATTTCTAAAATTTTACAACCACCACCCTGGCCCATCAATAAATTTTGCGTTTCTTTTTCGATTTTAGCCTTTATCAGAATTTCAAAAGTTATACAAATGCCGTAGTTTAATTATAATTTGTTGTGTTGAAACAGTTTAATTTAATTCTCTTAACTTACGTTTAACTTACGTTACGTTACGTTAACTCTTGATAGTATTTTGTTAGATGCATGGATATTTAAGTAGATTTTTTTCCTCAAAACCAAATTTTTTCTCCATGTCTACTAAGATTTTTTAGATATTCCTACTAGACTGCTTTGGAACGCATGCCTAACTAAGTGCCCACCCAGAACGCCCGCCCCTCATAAACTACTTTCAACTCTTCCAACTTTTTGTGTAACTTTTAGTTGTAGTTACGTAGAGTCGTAAAGCTTTTATTGTCTATAAACAAAAAAAAAAAAAAACTTAGTTCGAGTTTAAACTTCGAATTTTAATATACAAAATCAAACGAGAAAGCTTTCAAAGTTTCAGTAACACGAGTAGATAGTTAAACATCGTAGTTAATAGAAAATCATACATACGTACATAACTATAAAGTAAATAAAAGTAGTAAGGTTTAATTTTATTGCAATTTAACTTCGTTTGTCTGCAGTTAGACAATGGAAGAGTGAGCAGTATTGTAAAATTGAAATGTATTCTCTAATTGAATATAATAGTTAATATAAATAACATCAAATAATAGTTAAATTTAGCTGCTGAGTAGTTAAATTAATAACTAAATTTCACATAGGCAGTTGGACTGGGCTATATAGTTAATAATTCATAAGAAAATGCTTACATCTTGATAAATATTAGGTGATACCATACTAATTGGTTTTGTTGCATATAGATGGCGTCTAATATACATACAATCTAAGCAGTTAAAAACTCATCTAATTAACCAGCGTCTATGATTAGACTTTGCTTAAATTTAAACCACAAAATGTTGGCTAAAGAAAACTCCATAAATCATTACAATATTTAGATATAGAACACATATTAAAACCTTTTTCAAAAAGATAAACCGCAACCAGAATAGATCAGCTGTGAAAGAAATAACAAGAAAACACATTCATAGTGTCATTTGTTTGATTTATTGTGGCAAATTAACATAAACTTGATCATTGTCAAACGAGCGACATTGTAAATTACATTGGCATTAGCTTGCTCCTAAAGCTGAATCAACATATATGGAGGGGGTGTGAAAAAAGTATAATTTAATCTCAAAAGATTTGGAAGAAATTTGTGGAGAAAAACAATATTTTATTCTCAATTTTGGTATAAAGGAAAATATAATGAAAGACGATGCCTGGGAATTTTTTTACCCAAACAAACAACAACAAAATGGTTTCACTTTAACGCGCTTGACCACGTCGGCGTCGGTACACAGCTTAGAATTCATACAGTGGCAAAACAGAAACAAGTGGCGGCGCTGTAAATGCGGAATTGACTTGAATAAAGTTTACACCTTAGAAATTTTCACATACGAGTATCTTAGGCGTTCCTTAAACTTAATTTTTCTGTGGTATGAAGTCAGCCATAATTGACCCGAATAGTATGCATACAAATATACATACAGACAATACAAACATACGAGTATATACATGTTATACAAATTAGCTATAAGATCAGGCAACATTTTTAAGGTGAAAATATTTACGTTTTGTTAAAATAATAAATAGTCAATTCGGCAACCACTCACAAGGATGACTAACGTGTCGAACCCCCAGGTCTCTATGAATGCATCGATGGTATTGTCATATCAGACGTTACGTTATATATATATATATATATCTATGAAGAATCGAACCTGTTACCTTTAGGATTCCTAATTGGCTGTTTATCCATTAAGATTTTGGAAAACCAAGAGGCAGAAAATGGTCTCACGAAGTTTGAAACATATTGCATGGCTTTGATTGCCATATTTATAATATATTTTGTAAAACGTAGACAGTTGTAGACATGGAATTACGCGATATTTTAAATTACTTCCATAGTTCTTAAGTCAGTCAAGAAATCCGATGCGTTAATGATTGCTTGTTTACCAATAAAAAAAATTACTTCTACTGACTGCTTAAACTCTATTTAGTCCATTCGAATAGATTGAATAATTCTTACAGATAAAGATCGAGAAAACTTTCGTATATTTAAATCGTCCAACATTATGAGACCCTTTTAAAGTGGGCAGATTCCCGAGACAGCTCACTCCCCAATGTATACGTCAAATAATACCTTTTAACTCCATTTTAAGAAAGAACCACAGCATATGATTATTCCAAGCTGAGATATTCGAATATCTTGTCAGATCTTAGCAAAAGTAGTAAAAAGTTATAATGTTGCAGTGCTGGTTGCTGCTGGTTCTCAAATGTCGAGGAATGTTCCTTCTAGTCCCTGTGGTTCTGCCATTGCTAGCATTTCATCGTCTGCTTTATGAAGTTCGGTAAGATGTAGCTTATAAATGTATTCATGTATTCCACACAAAATGTATACAAATTCTGCAAGTGAATTTCCATATGCTAAAATTTTCCGTTGAAATTCCGTTTCGGAATTTATAGAATTAATTAAAATCATTACAGGGTTGTTTCAAATATTATATTATTGTTTAAATTTTCTCGCTGTTCTATGCTGACATATTTCTGTGTGAGTCAAGAGCGCCCCTGGCCGAACGGAATTCCGTTTTATGTATTGTGCATCAGAGGAGGACATACTCGCTGCTCTCAAATTTCTTACAATGAACTGGCAAACCTTCGGCATCCTGTCTACCTCAGTATATAGTGGTGAATGCATAAGTTTCGCTACGGCCCGACTTATGGTACTTATCAAATTTTGAGCTTATCCTCTTGCTTGCTTTGAGCCTCCTCTATCTAAACTCTATTTAAAAACTTACTTAACCACTTACTCAAATTATTGATCTCATCAAAATCTATTTAGTCACAGCAAACTTTATTTCTGTATGGAAATTGCTTGCAACTTAATTACTGCCTATAAATATGAGAAATTTGTTGCTGAATTCATAATCAAAAGTTTTTCGTCCGTTGTACGTCAGGTACAGTGATGCACATAAATTTGTATACATTCACTCGTAGGAAAGAAGTGTTTAAAATACCAAGTATCTCTTGACCAAATGTGTTTCATGGCTTTCTAAGTCAATCGAGCAATGTCCATCTAAAACGGCGCAGCCTAATATTTTTCCAGTTAGCAGACAGAAACTGTATATACTCGTATATCGCCCCAATCCCTTCTGGTACCTCCTGATTGATTTTTCTGATTTTTCGAAATTCAATTCCAGTAACCTGTAGCAATATAGTATTTGTTCATTGCATTGTTTCATAATTCCTGGCATAACTACAAAAAAAAAAAATCGGGTTAACGCCTTCTGGCACCTCTCACACAAACGACCGATTTAATCCATATATTCTTCATTCATATTTCCAATCAGTTGCATTACATTTTGCCAAAATTTGACACACGCTCAGTGTTTGCCCTAAAGTGGGATCTCAGAATGCTTGACTGCTCAATTTTTTTAAAATCTGTCATGTGTTATGAGCAATATAATACACAAACGCTTAAATTACAGCAGTCTACGAATGAGGAGCTAAAGGGAACAAATTGAATTTTGGAAAATCGATCAATTTGTGTGGGAGGTACAAGAGGGATTGGGTTAATATAGCCCTTTTGCAACGACATAGCAAAATATTAGGCAATAAAGAGTAATTTGTGATAATTACAGAAAATAAATATAAATGAATGTGAAGTTCACTTCGCTCACCTCTCACGGGATGTTAGGATTTAAATAGCAGAAAATGACGCTATGTTAATCATAAAAATTAGTTTATTGTGTTCGAAATAATTTATTAAAATGATTTGAGCGTTAAATATGTCATTCAGTAATTGTGCTGTTCCAGTAAACTGTTCCGACATGTAACCAGCTTAAAAAAGACTCTTTGCAATCGAAAGAAAAACGTGAGAGCTTTCTAAGAACCATACAGTGCCTATCATCTATATGAAAATCGCTTGCTGCGCCCATTCTGGTACCGTCCATACAAATTGACAAAATTTTTCAAATTAAATCAACTATCTGTAGTTTCTAACCATTCGACTGTAGTAGTCTATGTTTTTATCTACTAGTTCTGTACAATATCGGAAAAAATCTATCAATCAAACGCCTCCTTTGCGGTAACTCTGATTATCCCATATATTCTTACCTCCGTATGTTCCAATCGATTGTACTAAATTCGACCAAATTTTTCATATATCATGCGTTTAATGATCTAAGAATGAAAATGTACTTCGTTGCCACTCCAATTCTGGTGCCTTCTGGACCGATTAATCAAAAATGTATTTTCCACTGCAATTTCTAATTCACAGGCTGAATGAAGTTACCTAAATTTCAGTCAATTATATTGTGTTATAATACTATGTAAAATGTGAAAAAAGCCGACAGATTAATCATGTCCTCTCTGGTCCATATAAACTATCTTATATAACTTACATATTTCAAAATTAGTAGCTTTCATTCAATTGCGCTATATTCATTATAATTATTCTCGCATCAGCCCTTTAATTATGTGAATTACAGTTGATTGCACTATTACGCTTTTTGGGACACCAAGCAAATAAATTGGCCGATTTAGGACAAACCGTTGATCATTCAACATTTCCGAAACGGAAGACTTCTCGAGGTTAAAATTTTGTTTCATATTTTATAGTGTGTTGTAATTCAGAGTATATTTTCGCAGTAACACAAAAGGACGTTGGGTGCAGATACATGTAAGTCAGTTCAGTTGACTGAAAATTCTGTTCTGGTTAAATCCATCGTCTAAGCAAAGTGTGAAAATATATATTCATACCTGTTTTAGCCATATGCAAATACTCGTGCTTAGTAATATCAACAAAGAGATCGGCTGATTGCAATTGTTGACTTTTAATTGATAATTAGTTTACTTTTATTTTTTTCGAAATCGTTATTTATCAAAAATCATTTATCATATGATAGTCGGTGGCTAACTTTTCGTTATGAATTTCAAATGTTAATAATTTGGTTTAAATTGTTTGATTATGTTCGTTTTTTGAATTTATTATTGACCTTGACTGTAATACGATCTTATTTCTTAATTCGGTTTACGTTCTTAAACCGAATTAAGATCAAAATCGTATTTAAAATTTCACAACTGACTTATGAATTATAAAACAAAACACCATATTATTTACCAAAAATTAGTAGTTTAGTAGTAGCTTCGGATAATTAGGACTGCCGTTACTCAATTACTTTAACATTTTCATAGTTATAAAATTTAGAGTTTTAAATTCGAAAAAATATCTTTAGCTCAATTTAATATCAGTTAGTTAGTTTAAAATCAGTTGTTAAAACTCAATCCAGTTCAAGTTACCTTCTTCAAAATGTAATCCTTTTGTATACTCGTACGTATGTATGTATGATTTGAGGTAATCCAAATTTAAACCGCCCCTCCCCAAAACGCCCAATTGAGACCAAACGCTTAGCCATGTTTGTGAGCCTTAACTTAACTGTTTGTGTTTTGTTGAGCATTAGTTTTGTTGTTAGAACTTTTGTCAATGTCACGCCAAATACAAATACCTCCCGCCCCGCAAAAGAAAATAAAAAAAAAATAACAAATAAAAAATAATAAATAAAATGTGTGAAATGTGTTTTGAAATATTAACGAATTTTATTAAAACCCAACGCAAGGTCTCTTGTAAATGTTTAGCAAAAGCCTAACAAAAGCCTAAATAAACACAAAGTTAATCGTAATGAAAAGAGAATGTAATAATAATACACACCATACCAATAAATTGAGAATCTGAATTATTTAGAAATCGAAGTTGAAACAAAAACTGGCAGAGTCAAAGTATGTCACGAGATGCACTAATTCCAAATTTTACGATTCAGTCTCCGTTTACTATTTTCCCACAGAGGACGACGACGAAGATGGTCCCACATTCAAGGACATAGCCCTCGAGTACATACTGAAAGGCATAGACATCTTTTGTGTATGGGACTGTTGTTGGGTGTGGTTGAAATTTCAGGAATGGGTATCCTTCATTGTGTTCGATCCCTTTGTGGAGCTCTTTATCACCCTGTGTATTGTGGTCAATACGATGTTTATGGCCATGGATCATCACGACATGAACACGGAATTGGAGAAAATATTGAAAAGTGGCAATTATGTAAGTACAAATTACAAGAAACCGTTAAGACAGTGAAATCTGTTAACAATGGAATAAAATCAAATTAACAAAAGTTTGTTCATTTACTCAAACCGACACGCTTATGGTGAGACAAAGAGTCGCACCCAAACGAAATAATGGGAATGCTTTTTCCTTAACTAAATCTCAATCTAAACTAAATTTGTAAAATGTTTCAATTTTTCGCCCGTAAAACAGGAATCGTCTATGGAAGTTCATATTGTAGAGAGGTTTCACTGTATTAACGATGGTAAACTCTAGTTTTGGTGCCTATGGAAACAGCCATCGCTTTTTGTTCAATAGGGGTGTGAGGAATTAGGAAATTTGCACTTATTAGGCTATTGAAAGCGTATAGAGCACTGCTGGAAAGTAGTTATATCAACTTTCTTTTCCAAAAAACCAAAAACTGAATTTCTCATCTATCTCAAAATCGCGATCCTTTGTCTAGACACGAGGTGGAACCCAATAGTTGCTGCACTTTCCTCAGTTGTTTGCTAAATGAAAAAAATTTATGAAGGAACCGTTGTAAATGTGATTTTTCTAGTTCAGAGGAGAAAAAATCAGCTAATATTGTTCACAATTGGGAGAAATGGAATTTAACTTAATTTCAGGTTTTCGAAGGAAAAAAAAAATATTTGGAGAAACCGTTTCCCAGCCAGGAATTAAATCTATGGCTTTCCCGGTCGCAAACATTTAGACTCGCTCCAGCGGTGTCGTTTAGTTGGTCCGGCTATTGAAACAGTTCATTTTTCAAGTTCCAAAATTCTTCTATACGAAATTGGAAAAATGTGGTAGATATTAAATTTTTTTTTTTGTAATAATTTTCAATCTTTTTATTTTCACAAATAAAATTATCTATGAAGTTATCTGAAAATTATTTTTTTCTATTAGAATTTTCAAAACAAAAATTCGAAAACTCCGTATCAACATCAATATCAAATGTCCAACGGCATACGTTAATTTAATTGTTGTTTAAATATCAAAAGAATTTTTATATTCAACTATTAAACTTGATTAAATTTAAATTTAAATTTTCGAAAATTCCGACTTTCTTCAACGTCAGAGTGGAAATGGCTTGCCAAATAGCATACTTTGAATAATTTTTCTTATCTTATCTCTCTCCTAGGATTCAATTTATTTAAGTCTATGGAACAAAATTTCCTTACAGACTAACATTGGCAAAACAGTAATAATTTTATATTATATACTGTTTATAAACAATTTAAAATAGAATTATTTAATCTTAGAAATCTGTTAAGATATAATCGAAACAAATATTGAGATGAGTCAAACTCTTTGAGTTGATTGGAATCTTGATTCAAGGCATATTCAATAATTTCATTAAGAATATAAAATCCACGATTCAGACTACTGTTTTTAGCATAAGAAATAAAGTGCCGAAGTATATCAAAAATATGTGTTAGCCGGAGAGACCCAGGCGGAACGTAAAATGAAATCTGTGTCAAAAGATTAGAGCAGTCTATGTAACCTCCGACTATATTAAAATCAAATAGCGCTGTCTGGAAGTTACGACGATATTCTAACGTCTGTAACCCAACTAATATGCATTTTGAATTGTAGGTTGGGAGAGGTTCTTCAAATCTAAATGAAGAAGGAGCAAACTTGACAAACGCACGCAGCACCCGCTCGATACGTGCAATATGAGTATTGGAATGGGGACACCAAATAATAGCAGCATATTCCAACTTAGATCTAACATATGATGTAAAAATGATTTTAAATGTATTGAAGTCAAAAAATTCTGAACAATTCCTCTTAATTTACGCAAGAACTTTATATGCCTTAGGAATAACATAATTGACGTGATTTAGAATAATATACAGTCCTACAATGCAATGTGTAATGAGGCTTGTACATCTCAATGTCAGCAACTTGGTTTGGATTACAGTACCACTTTTATTTCCTTTGTTTTCTATTTTATGACAAAAAAAGTATGATTTTTTCTTTCAATGCCATTGCCAGTTGGTGAATTGTACACGCTTAATTTCATGATATGATCTTCATTATGTTTGAGGTGGTCCTATTTATGTCTCCTGTTTTCCCATTGCTACATCCTTAGGAGTATAATATTTCACTCTGCTGATTTCATTGCCAGTGATTTGTTCCCAGTAGTGGCACCACTTTCGTTTCCCTTTCTTGTCTGTTTTCCGCTCTAAAAGTACAAATTTCAGAATTATTTTTCAGTCGCCTCTGCTGGTTGACGAAATATACAGCTTTCGGTCTAATTAAGTTTTACATTTCTGGTTCTTCCTCCCTGTTTTATCCGCTAAAAGGGAAAATGTAGAAATCGCGCACATTATGCTACGTTATCAAAATATGAACCTTCTGCTTCAATACCCTAAAATGTAAATTTCGAAAAAACGCTGCTTTTATCGCGATAACACCTTTTTCGCAATTTATCCGGCAAATTGACAATATTCTAAAAATTCTTTCCCATTGTTCTCATACTCCTATGGGTAATACTCATCCGATGATCTGCAACGGCCGGATTTGTCCTCTAAGAGAAAGTCCCAATACGAAGCAATTCCTTTCTTTGCTACAGTCTGAGAAGCATTTGCCAGACTTGTCGACCGCTGCTTGAATAAAATTAGTTGGTTGTATGCACGATTGCGCCTACGATCATTCGCACTACAATCGCGTGTATTAACCATCGCGCCACTGTCGATCAATCTCGAACATAGCAACATGTTACTATTTTCTGCTCAAAAGCTTGAGAAGAGATAATACAACTTTAAACATTTTTAAAATCACTATACCAGATTTAATAATGTACAAGTTTTATAACCTCCCATTCGATTTTTATGAGACTTTAATTAGTCTGGTCTGGATCGTTCATTGCGCATGCCAGTCATGTACTGTGCGAGAAACAGAAAATGATAGTTTTACTTCACCCCTTAATTTGAAGCTGAACCACTCCAAAAACCATCGCAGACATTTCATCACAGTTGAATAAAATGTGCAGAGGCCTAAAAAACGCACAGTAATAAAAAAAATCATCATCAACGGATGAGCTACATAGCAGGCTGAAAGAAACATACAGACATCAATTTATCTAACATATAGACAAAAACTATCCCACATGTCAAAGGATTAATTAAATTAGTCAATGTTTTCTATGTTCTACGTACAGACTCCTACAATGGATTGATGCAATGAAAATGTAGCTGCTGTATTCTGCAGCTTTGTTACTCCAAAAATCTACACAAATAGCGAAGTAATAACTCCTGGAAGATTCATCACAATTAGATGAACGGTGTCGGAAGCTTTAAGACACACACAGACATGCAAACCGTCAATGTTTCTGTGTGTCAACTATTAACTTCTATACTATCCACTACATTGTGAAGAAAATTTGGCTGATGCATTCATTAGATGTCTGAACGGTTTCTATAGCATTATAGATCAGTTACTTTACGTGAGATGACACGAAAATGTTTTTTTCCACACTGCGCAAAGCAACTTAGCGACACCAAAAACTATCTTGAGGATTTATGGAAAAAACTGAAAAATATAATGTGTTTTTTTTAACAAACTATGTTAATGATTTCATTGCACCAAACAAACAGTTATTATTATTATTTTATTTTTTTTTTTACTTGCCCTTTTTTTATTAAAATTGTTCTAATTATTATGATTTCCCATTTCAGTTCTTTACTGCCACCTTCGCCATAGAAGCAACCATGAAACTTATGGCCATGAGTCCGAAATATTACTTTCAAGAAGGCTGGAACATTTTCGATTTCATCATTGTGGCCTTGTCCCTGCTGGAGTTAGGCCTCGAGGGCGTGCAGGGCTTGTCCGTCTTGAGAAGTTTTCGTTTGGTAAGTTTACTTTCCCGTCGTCAGTATCTCACCGGTTTTTCAAATCTTTTGCAGCCACCCTAACTCTAAACAAAGATTTCCAAAAACTTGCGTTTTAATTCATATCGAAAAACAAAAACAAACTTGAACAAAATCAGAATATTCTCCCGTTTATTTAAACTTGTGCTACCACAAAATTCCAGCTCCGTGTTTTCAAGTTGGCCAAATCTTGGCCCACCCTAAATCTCTTGATATCCATCATGGGCCGCACGGTGGGCGCCTTAGGCAATTTGACATTCGTCTTGTGCATTATAATCTTCATATTCGCCGTGATGGGCATGCAATTGTTTGGCAAGAACTATACAGGTATTAAGGAAAAACGCCTCCTAGCCACGACTATATTTTGAACTACCAACAAAACTATAACAAGTTTCCTTCAATGCCTTTAACCAATTTTTGATTAACTTTTACAACAACAAATTTCAATTGTTTTTTTTCTTATTAAATATTAAGACACTTAACCTCTTTTATGTTGAGATCAAATAAACGCTTTTAGCACGTTTTCCTAACTTATCCATAATATTGAACTATCCGTAACTATCAAAAGCAAACCGTAGCTGGACTAGACACGAACTGGAAGGGCAATGTCACGGCTTTGCCTTTTCAATTCTCACCTTTTGATTTTGTAACCAAAACTATGTTCGGATCAGATGCGAATGGGCATGAAAGAGCTGCGCCTATTCTGATTTTACTTATATATATCGTATATATCGTATTCATAAAATCAAAATCAAAAACCAAAAAAAAAACTTGTATTTTTCAACAGAACCCTTTTAACTGATTCATTTTTAATACAAATTTTTTCATATTTTCTATATAAAAACATTTTCCTACGCTTTGCCCGGCTTTTATTAACCAAACAAACAAAACAAATACCAAACTGTGCAATTGATTAATTAATTATAATTAAACCACCATCACACCCAAAAACCCCCAACAAAAATGTTCGTTTATATCCAAAACAAACAAATTAAAAACGCGCCATCACCAAATGCAATCGAAAATGAAATCGCCATTGTTAATGTAAACGATTCTAATCGAATGAACTTTGAAAAACAAAAAACAACCTAAAAATCAACAGCTCCGTGTATTCAAATTGGCAAAATCGTGGCCCACCCTGAATTTGCTCATTTCTATTATGGGCCGCACAATGGGTGCATTGGGTAATCTAACATTTGTACTTTGCATTATCATCTTCATCTTTGCCGTTATGGGAATGCAACTGTTTGGAAAGAACTATCTGGGTAAGTACACTTCATCGGCAGCATCTTCATTCTTCTTCTTCTCCAAGAAAAAAAAATATTGAAATATAGACAAGGCTGAACATAAATAGCAGGATTTCGGAAGCTCGGTAATAAGAGATGTTACCAAAAAAATGTCTAATAGTTGCCACAGCTGAACTAGATAGAAGCTGTCTGTTGCTCGAATACTCCTGCCTATTTAGGTTCAGCCCTGAGATCTCAGCTTAAATAAGAGCAGCTCTTCTTCAGATTATAATACGAATAGCAAGAGAACGAGTGTCAAAAGTTTTATCCTGCTTTAGATGACAGTGTTTCCCATACACTTTTCGATTTTTGTTTTGCATTAAAAAAAGTGCAAAATGTAGAATACAGCTCTGGAATAGCATTGCCAGTCTTGCGACACACAATTGAAACACAATAAAGTAAGAATTAACTTAATGGGGAAGTCTTTGTAACCATGAAGTCATTTTTTTTTTTTTTTTTGTTTTTTCAAATGTTGGCCGTATCTGCCTCTAAGTGATTTATTCTAAGATTACATAAGATTCGAAAATGTGTTGGAAGGTTTCGAGTGATGAGAATAATGTTGACTAAAATCGACAACATTACTATCAAAGTGGAAGGAAATAGCTCGAATGTATGATACCACACGATTAAAGTGGCCAATCCTCATATCTGAAGCTAAACTTTGGTGGATAGCTACCGAATTATATCCTAAACAATGCCACGGTTTCATGGGCCAGGTAATAAATTATACTTACTTATGGCAATCAAATGTCATCTTGATCACGGGTTTCAGACTTAGACCGTCTTAACGTGATGAAATGATAGTTCATCAGTCGGAAAACCGCTTACTTGAAAAGGAATTTTAAATGAATTGACCTTCATATAAACCGAAGAGATTCCAACAACCGCTGTATATTGCCTGTGATTGACGAATAACTGGTAACGACTATATAAAAATTCCGAAAAAGGCTAATTTTTCAAAGTCAGATTTAATTTTTGCATGAACCCGTTCTTTGCCGCTAGACCAATTTGCCCCACTAGTAAGTAACAGCCCAACCATTGTGATGTGCATTGACTCATCGCCATATAAAACTTTGTTTTTGATGGTTTGAAAATTGTTACTTCGGCTCTTCTTGAGGACGGTGAATTGCTTATTTTAAACGGGGTCGTACAATTTCGATTATGCTAAATGAAGTGGAACTCCGTAAGAGGTGGTTATATCAGAAATTATTATACCAAAAAAGTTCTAAAACTTATTGTCAATAATCAAAATATGGAATTGCAAGGGTATTCTTATTTTGCATAAAAATGTTGTTATGAGAAAAATATTTGCCACATGGGCACTGCGTTTACTAAGAATAGAACAAAACCACCACCGTATAATTAATTAAGAATATTATTTTTTTCGCACAGTATGTGGCAATGAATGAAACATGGATTCAAATTGATAACGTCCAATTGGAAACATAATCCTTCCAATATATGTTTTTATTACTCTTTTCCGTACCTCTTATTGCCTTATACTATCCTTGCTGAAACGCTCCCATCTGTACACAAAATGTGTCCAAGGCAAAATAATCACTTTATTTTAGCGCACGTTGCTGATTAATTTCAATACACTGCTTATAAATATCGTGGTTCGTACGACATTGATGCTTCCCTTTAACGAAAGTTGATTCTTATTTTTCATGAAGTATTTTGAAAACTCTCAGGATGGTTTCATCCACTTTTGGTGTTAACCGGAATTATACGCTGAGCAGCAAAATAGATTAACTGGTCTCGGGTACCGTTAGATTTTTTTCGAAAGAGGGTCTTTACATCGCTTGCTTAATTCATATACACCTGTTTGCTCTTCTTCTGTTCTCCAGTATGGAGCGAATTCGAGAATTACAAATTAATGGATTTCTTTAAAGAGTCAATCTGGCTCCTTCGAAATACTTCACTAACTTATTGAAGCACCGTATAACTTTTGTTAAATATAATCCTTGTCATATTTACTAGAGCTTTCCTTACAACATATTGAAGAAATAAATATATTGAAGAGATCTCTCTTGCTAGTGACATCGTTTGGCGTAAGATCGGTCGATAATAACTTTGTCCAAGTTCCCTGATGGAACCGACGGTGGAGCGATCGTTAGTAAGCGCGACTACCATTCGCATGATTCTGGGTTCAATACGAGATACAGCCACCTATCACTGTTTGAGCGGCGGTCACTTGATGTGTCTGGCAAATGATTCAAGTAGTAGAGTAATCGACAAGTCTAATAAAGTGTAAAAACAGAATGCGTGTAAGCTCAATAAATGTGGGAATCTCTCCCATATCGCATTCATGGCATGCAAGAGAATTCGCTCTTATATTCCCAGACGGAATCGTGTTTACCAGTATAAATCCGTAAAGGCGTATCAACGTCACAAGTAATATTTGCCAATTAAATCTATCCAAGGTGGGGCCACACTGGTAAAATCGAACCCAGTTTAGAGAGAACAGACTTTAGTCTTTCACATGACACGCTCGGAATGGTTGCGATGGATAAAAGAAGAATCCCACGTCATTTGGAACACTTTTCTGGATCGCATTTGGTAAACACGATACACGATGCGTTCAAATTCTAAATATCGGGTGTACGCCTTCGTTTAGACCACATTATTCTGCGTATAAATGCGAGAAAACGGAATTCCGTTTGAAGTCAATACCAATCTTAAGTTCGTAGCACCTTAGACACGTTAGAGTTTTGGAAACCTCCGTAAAAACATCATTGTGTGACCGGTCTTACAGTGTAATTTTGACTCATGTTCACACTACGTTATTACTGCGTAAGCACTGTATCGGAAGCGAAAAGTCCATATAAAAGAATATCATCTCTCCTAAGGCAAGCATATTTGGCATAATTCTAGAACCCAAAAATTAATGACAAAACGTAAGACCTTTAATGCCTTTAGATATCTCAACCTAAAGCAACAACTTCCAGTTCATTTCCAACAATACGAAATGCTTATCTTCTCTAAACACTTCCATGTATTACATCTGTGTTTAGAAGCAAAAACGACTTAATTGGAATTAGCAAAAATAGAGTTTATTCCTTATTATTATTATCCTTATTTAGACAAGTATTCGCGTTCAATCTCAAGTTGAAAATTCGATGTAATTTACAAGTTATAACCATTTTTCAAAATGTCGATTTTTGCACAATTACGTAATATCTCTAAAAATCTACATAAACAAGAGTATGGTTTTTGCTCTTACAGCGCATGGTGTCGTCTAAGTGTGGCTTCAAGATTCTGTACATTTTATAACAAAGTTATAACAAATGTACATAACAGCCATTTTTTGAAAAACACTCAAAATCTCAAAACAACAAATTGGTAGTTAAGTCGTTTTCCCTTGTAAATTCCAATTTCGTAACAAAAAAGTGTTTTTTAAGCAAAAGCTTAAATTGCATTTTTTACAATGTTATAATTAAATTCTATACATTTAAATAAAGTTGCCTCACAACACTGTATTCGGGAGAAAAAATACTTATTTTTCTATGATAACACTTGGAGTGCCTATTCCATTCAACATTGAAATCAACCAACATTGTTTGCCACTTAATACGTCAAGCTCTTGTTTAAGCTAAGAACTCTTTAGAAAATCATCACGAAAACGATATAATCTCAGTGTCACCTTGTTGTTTGTGTATGTTACTTTCCGTTTATTTTATTTCCCCTTCTTTCTAAACTTTTAGTTTGTTTCTCGTCTTCTTCGAAAATAATATTGAAATAATTGCTAATTTATAGTTTCATAAAAATAATTTTCGTAAATCACCTTATACTACAGTATCATACAACAGTTAATATGAGAATCTGTAAAACCCTACACCACGTGCAGAAAAGCCAGTGCTTTTAGTACGAGTACATTGAAATGTTATATATTAATACAGGGTTATCCATTTAGTGGTGTCAAACCGCCGGTCTGTCAAAGCTATCACCTGTTAAATACCTGCCGTCTGAAGTGTTTTAGTTTAGTAAAAGGTTTGCCATTTACGAATATCGATTGCATAACAGCCGAAGAACGCAAGAGATAGTTGAAACTTACTTCAACGAATTGGCAAAATTATAAAGATATTTAAGGAGACAGATGTGGTCAAGCCTGTGCATCCTCGCAGTGTACGCTCTGCCGAAAATATCGCTTCTATTAGTGAAAGTGTGGGAGATAATCCGAATTTCAATTTAGAGCGCTATGGTCATATGATAACCGACTTTTATTGGTCTCTAACTGAAGATTATTAACTGGACGAGATGTGGTTTCAACAAGGCGGTGCCACGAGTTACACAGTTACACGAGTTGGGTTTGATGCATGAGAAGTTTCCAGAAAGCATAATTTCACGTTTTGGCGGCTTCAATTGGTCACCAAGATCATGCGATTTGACGTCGTTAGACTTTTTTTGTGAGCCTGCGTCAAACACCGCTCAAAATATGCGAAAAAGTAGTCGAAAACTACCTCAAAAGCACCTGTTGGAACCGATCCAGAGACGGCCATTTAAATATCATTGTATTTCGTATATAATAGCAGGGGTCGAAGCATTATAATGAAACAAAAGTTTCATCGAAATCATACCCTGTATATACGAGGATAACCCTGTATAAACGAGGTGTGTTCAAAAAACCAGGTGAATTTTCAAATTGCGTATATTGGACTTTCGATTCTTATTTTTTATGCTGGTACACTTTTCTCGAAGATATGTTGATGGTTTTATCCGTATAACATGTTTAGTTTATTTGTGAGAGGTATAAATAAGACAAGTGTTTTGCATATTCTTCGATTTTCTCCTATCGAAAAAAATGGATCAAAGAAGTTGCATCAAATTTTGTGTAAAAAAAAGTGCTCAAAAACACTTGAAATGTTGACAGTGGCATACGGTGAGAGTACCCTGAGTCAAAAAAATGTTTGCAAGTGGTCGGGAAAATGTGAATGACGACGCTCGCTCTGGACGCCCCAGCACATCAACAGCCAATGAAAATGTCGAGAAAGTGACGAAAGTTGTTCGCCATCGTCGAATCACAATTAGAGAAGTTGCTGAGGACGTCTGCATATCGGTTGGCTCATGCCATGCAATCTTTTCGAAAAATTTGGGCATGGGACGTGTGGCAGCGAAGTTCGTTCCAAAATCGCTGAATTTTAACCAAAAACAACGTCGCATGAGCATCGATCAGCAATTGTTGAATGACGTCAACCAGATTTGCTTAAAAGGATCATAACTGGTGACGAATCGTGTGTATATTTTTATGACATCGAAACCAAAACCCAATCGCCCCAATGGTGGGTCCAGGAGAGCCAAGACCAAAAACAGCCCGCCATGTTCGATCAAATGTCAAGGTTTTGCTCACTGTTTTCTTTGACTACCATGGCGTATTGCAACAGGAGTTCTTACCACAAGGTCGTACGGTAAATAAGGAGTATTACTTCGAAGTTATGCGTCGTTTGCATGAAGCAATACGAAAAAAGAGACCGGATGGTAAAAAAAGGAGATAAAAACCGAATCGCTGAGAGGGCTCAAGGACATACCAAAAAAGTGCATATCAGAACGGCTTCTAGAATTGGAAAAACACTGATACAAGTGTATTATACTACTTTGACTACTTTGAAGGAGATAAAATAGAAATTGATGAATAAATAAATATTTTTTAATAAAAATGAAAATTCATTTTTTGAATTTTATGAACTTACCTCGTATAATGAAATTTTCCAGCGTTTAGCTTTTTTGCGTCAGGTCTGTTGTTTTTTTACTATTAACTAACGAGTCTGCAACTGATTGTTGAATACTGCAAATCCAGAATAGAAATCTTAAATCGGTTACAACTTCAAATTGTTATATTTCTACATCTCTACAGCAGTTTTGCGAGTAATTCGTTTTATGAGAGGTTTTTCCATTTTAAACTAGGTATTCATGAGAAAAAAATTCCGATACATTATTTCCTCATGAAAAAATTTAGCGGCAAAATTTTGTGTTGCTTTCCAGCACAGAAATCTGAAGAAAAAATGTTTGTGCATCATAATATGTTTGACTATACATTTGGAAATTTGTAAAATTGTGTGTCTGTATTGCAATTTCATTTCACACGTTAATAAATGTATTATTAAACATATTACGATGCATAAAATTAAATTGTTTCCATTTCAGTGTTGGAAACCAACAAAGCAAGATGGCATTGCCATATAAAAAATATTGTGGAAAGATTTAGCTTCAAATTTCACCACCATTTTTTTATGGAATTTCACAACATCATTGTGCTGCATCCTATTGTCTTACCAAAACAACCGCGGGGACATATAGAAATATGCAGTGGCAACCACCCTTACCCCCTGCTGTGTAGCTGTACTGTTGTTTCCATTATTCATGTTCTTCGACCGGAAGGTTCTTGTGATGACTAAGTAGGGCCAGCTGCAAAGGAGGGCGCTATCACTAGATTGTTAGGTTTGTGCGTTCGCTATTAATGTCCAATGCGGATGCCAATGAGATTAAACCAGCGAGCTGATAAGAAATAACTTTGGTGCACTTTAGACTACTGCTTATTATGTATCGATCGCAAATAAACTTCATAATTACAGTAAACAATCCTTGTTGAATTTTAAGATAACAAGTTGTAAATTCATAACAATGCCCATAAGTCTAGATATACTAAATTGTTCTAATAGAAAATTCAATTGCAAATTTATATACAAGAGATTATAAACCATATGCTCTATTGTTCCCTCTAGACGTGGTGTAGGGGTCTAAAACTTCGGTCTATACCGATGTTTACTTTTTATTTGTCTTTCCTTGACTTCTTTTGATCCCATATAACAATAATCAACTCACCATTGCCAAACGTATGTTTGGTTATTATGCAAATTCGCAATTCTTACTCGAAGCTCTTAAGAACTGAGTAGATCCCCCATAACAAATTTTCAATTATTATCATCAAAATTGCATAAATTTAAACTTACCTTATTAATCGGTAACTCGAATGGATCTAAGTTTCAATCATTTTGAGCTTTATTGTTTTCAAAACAACATTTATACTACACACAATCCCATATGTACTTAGATGTATTTCTGTAAGTATTTTGAACGTAATTAAATACAACTTTTTCTAGTTTTACACAAAGAAAACCAATCTTGGACACCGAATTTTTACAATTTTTTCAATATTACACCGAAAGCCACTCAAAACAAACAACCATTTTTCGCTAGAATTTTTGCCAGTAGTTCAAACGTAGTAGTACCGCCAATATTTTCTTTCTAGCCTATATAGATAGTACTAACTGTTATACGTCCTCACTGTAATACTTGCACTCGTATATATAATATACATTGCTAATCTCGATTGTTCTTCGTCTAATTGAACAGATCACAAGGATAGATTTCACGATGGTGATTTGCCTCGCTGGAATTTCACCGATTTCATGCACTCGTTCATGATTGTGTTCCGTGTGCTATGCGGAGAATGGATTGAATCCATGTGGGACTGCATGGTCGTCGGCGACGTGTCCTGTATACCATTCTTCTTAGCTACAGTGGTTATCGGCAATCTTGTGGTAAGTATCGTCTGCAGAGATTCGTTCTCTGATCACATTCACCAAATTGTATTAATCTTGTAAACTTCAATTGTCTTTTGGGTAGGTTCTTAATCTTTTCTTAGCTTTGCTTTTGTCCAATTTCGGTTCATCTAGTTTATCAGCACCGACTGCCGACAATGATACCAACAAAATAGCAGAGGCCTTCAATCGTATTTCACGTTTTAAGAATTGGGTGAAACGTAATATTGCCGATTGTTTTAAGTTAATACGTAATAAATTGACAAATCAAATAAGTGACCAACCATCAGGTGAGAGGATCAACCAGATCAGTTGGATTTGGAGCGAAGGTTTTTATCCACTTGTTTTCTACTACTACTACTACTACTACTAAGTATAAAATACTTATACTATCAAGTACTCAGTCTAAACACGTTCAAAAGTTTCGTTTCCAAATTACTCAGTATATATTGCAATCGACAAATAGAGTTGTATTCCAAAACTATAAGTTGCGTTTAGTTTTTTAACTTGAATCGCCCCTCTTCTTAGGGGTATCTAAAAGCATATTAGCTTAGTTTAATGTTGTCGATCAAAATCATATCAGTAATAAGTTGCAAGTAGTTCGGATCAATTATTGTCTGTCTGTAGAGATCATTTTTTTGTAATCGTTTTAAACGTATTCTTCCAAAAAGAAAGCAAATGTGTGCAGGAAGGGAGGGTCATACATGACGAATGTTTCATGCCAAATAATACTTCTTATAACTACCTTTCCTTTATGCTATTTATATATAATATTTGCAACTTACTTATTGCGGTAAAAGATATTGACGTGCGTCTACCTTCGGAGTTATAATCTTAATTTTAAGACCAAAATTTTATTCTGCGTTTATAACTCTGAATACTTTGACATAAACTCCATAGAAATGCGTATTTATTAGAACACTTTTGCATTATGAAAACCAAAGTCAAGTCCATATATTCAGTTGCATCCCAACATTCAGCCGAAACCAAAGGTGAAAGCAAATAACTCAGCATCTTAGTACTGTCTTATATTATGAACAGACTGCTAATAAATAAATAGTAACGAATTAAAGAGAAATCTGTAAATGTCCAATTATTCTAACCGAAACTGTGATCTGTGTGATCTGAGGAATGTTAAGTTCTAAATAATCCTAAATTTTGAAAAAGATGTACATTTTTGAAAAATAATTCACCTAAAAAGTAAAGAAACGACTTCAACTAAGGGAATATTTTGCCACTGAGTTATGACTTTTGGAATTCTGAAATTGTCCCGTTTTATTTGGGTAACTATTTTTATGGCCTAAATATTGTTACCTTCAAACATCGAGACAAATTTGTATTAATCAAATAGAATCATTTTCTTTTTTTTGTGGTATGAAAATAACTTCCGCTAATTGCCAGAGGATAACAAATAAATGTTCCATTGATGAAATATGAGGTGGTTTCTTGCATTTAGGAAGGATACACAAATTATAATTTTTATTGAGTTTTTAAATTGCGAAGACTCTGGAACTGATATCTCCGATCCTGAAATCGAGAAGGTAAGAACAAAACTGTATAGAAATTTTTCTTAACACCTTTAACCACCGCGGTGGAATGGTTAGTAGGTTCGATGATCTGGTAAAAGCAGTCATCTATTCCATAGAATCGTTGACGTTTAAGTTGATAAGATTCTCAGAATATGTAATAGCTTACTCAAGCACGCTAGAGAGCTTTAATGACGTCTCCATTCTGCATTTTCTAATTCAAAATTTACAATCTCTAGACATTTTTCTGACTGTACGTGGTAGAATGGTTATTGTGTTATATAGTTCTCGACGCTCCAATAGTCTACTAAAAGTCTAATAAAAGTTTCTCAAGCTAACAATCAGTATCATTATTAAATAATAGTTGCATTTCAGGGATCCTAAAAATAAAAACGCGCTTAAGTCACTGAATGTTGGAAGTTCTCCCACATTCCATTCATCGAAGTCGGAATCCAACTAGTTCAACGAGTTCGACTCGAATTTAAGTTGGCTACATGTAAAACATACGAATATAATCGCCATATACAAAATATTTCCACGATAAATTCTAATTAATTCTAGACCTATGAAGGCAACTCAATATTCATGGGATGCAAGGTATGTTATTTTGCTTTGTGAAAAGTAACCTGCTGTTAACTGATGAGCTCGAACGTATTTGAAAAACCATCAGTGGAATAACATTAAACGAATGAAGGGTGGATTGTTTAATCGAACAGTGCCTCCCCATCAAGCATATTGAAAGAAATTTTTCATATCATAAAGTTTTGTAGCCACCTACAGTTTCCGAATCAAGAATACAAGGTACATGTGTCGCCGAAGTTCTCTTGTACATTTCTTCAAATTAACACAAATCCCAGAATCATATCTACTTGAAGCTTTCACAAGTTTGTACTCAAATATACCTTTCCCATAAAGCTATTTCGTATCCGACTAAGCGAAAACTTTGTCATCACAATTTCGGGGCAATTAAAATAGGTTGTAGCGTCACAGAAACCCGTCAGCTTTTACATAGTCGAAGAAACTTAAGAGCTTTGTGCATCTACGTTTTAATTAACCTTCCGCTTGAGATATTGAGGGAAATTTATAAGGACTATAGAGTTTTATTTTCCGCAGACTAAGCGAAAGTTTTGCTCTGCTAGTTTCAGAATAATGAAATATTCAACTGTCGCCCGGTCCGTGAAAATTATCAGCTAACTATATCAACATTTCCCAGAAATCCTTCAATAATTCGAGACGTCCCCATATTTCATAAGGGTAAAACATTTGATTGCTTCAGATACCTTCAAGTTCTTAGATATTGAATTTCGCCTGTTGGCCTCACTAAAACTAGATTTAGCCTATGCTACAGTTAAGCAGTCAAGTTACCATACCAATCTTCCATGGAACCTACGTGAAACCATGGAACCTAGGAAATGTATTCTCTGAGAGAATGCTTTGTTCTCTTAATTCCTGAATAAAGAAATTTTTCCAAGAACGTCTCGTTAGTGACAATTTTCTTGATAGTTCGTAAACTAGAGTAGACACTTTCAAATTGAAAATGTGATATAAATATTTGCTGGGACTAACAGACAACTCAGTAAGCGCGCACAATGATGACGCATTTCGAATTCCGTGACAAGTTCATCTTCAGATAGCTTTGTGACAGAATTGACGCTGTTGGTACATAGTCAGTCGTATATATGGATCTATTTGTAAGCAGATTATGCGTATATGAAGTAAATATCACCCGAAAACGTCCAGTTTTTGATTCATTGAATTTTTTGTTTGAAAAATCTATGCCACTACTTCATAGTTTCGACTTAAAATGCGACTGTGGCGCGATGATTAGTACACGCAACTCTCGTTCACATGATTGCGGTTTCAATCCTGGATACAGCCATCACCACCATTATTTGAACGGCGATAACCTCGACGAGTCTGACGAACACTTTGAGTAGTCTTGCTACCGAGTAATCGACAACTCTAGTAAATGCTTGTCAAAATGTGATGTTCGTAGATTCTGTTGAGGTGAGTCTAAAAATGGAATTCGTGTAAGCTCACAGAATATGAGAAGCTCTCTCATATGCCACTCATGGGACACAAGGTAATTTATTTTTTACCTATCATATAGTTCATGAAACGTATTAGCTTACAATATCAACGTTTCTTCGAAACTACCCAGTGCTTTGCTCTCCGAATACTGAGAATTCCTCATATTTCATAAGACAAAACAATCGATTATTCGATTATCTCGGAAAGGCTAAGATTAGTCGGTATTTCTTATAATACGAAAGACCGAAAAGTTTTAACAAAACACGTCCTTCTCTCTTGAGTTAGGAAGTAGTGCACAAAAGCTCTTATTGACACGAAACGACTAGAAGATTTTCTCAACGTGCAATAATTTCATTGAAGCAGTTTAAGTGCCACATATGAAAATTACCCAATTGAGATGATCATGTTAACGTTCATCGACCCCGTTCCCTACCATAACACATTTGCAAATCTTTAATAAATTCCAAACTATTAATATTAACTTAAAACGTGTAGTTCATGAGTTTGTTGAATCTATCTACCTACTAATATATCTATACTTAAACCGTAGAGTTTTTGAACGTTTAGTACTAATTACTACCAAAAAACAAAAAGAAATTAACCGGAGGTTTTCCACCTACCTACATTCATTTTGACTTGATTTGTTTAATGTCGTCTTAGTGCCAAAACAAAACAAACTCTTTTAAATGTATGAGATAGTGTTTGAGTTTCAGTTAAATCATTTTAACCTACAATCCTCTACATTTTGTGGTAAAAAAACAAAAATACAAACATATCAAATGTTAATGCAGTAAAACAGTGGATTTTACCCTTCTTATTTGTTTTCTAAATCTTATTTACGTTAAAATTGCTGTCTTCCTTTTTCGTTCCAAAAAGAAATTTGTCGTTGTCTATGATTTTTGCGTTAAAACATTTACTGTGCTCATCATGATATTTTTTAAGTTGAAATCATTCCATGTCATTACTAAGAGAAAGAGAAATTCAAGCCCTCTGCCATTGATTGTATCTGTGTGTCTCAAACTCAACCAACTGCCACGCCCTCTATAAACACTCATAGTAGATGGAAGCGAAAGTTTTCAGGTGCATGGAAGTGGAATTGGCTGTATGGATTTACAACAACTAGAACCTAAAGCATGAAACCTATACTAACATCAACACTAAACCAGAAGGGAGGATCACAAATCTCGGTTGATATGGCTATCTAATACGTGGGCTGATTTCTAATGCAACCATTACAAAAGTGTGTGTTTATGGAGGGCCATCAAACAACAACAGTACTCTACAAAATGCAACACTGTTACAAAACAAGGCGACTTAAAAGAAATCTTGTGCTTAGATTCGTAAAAGTTATCGGTATATAAGAATATTTGCGAATCCTTAAAAGCTACACTTCAAATAAACTATTTTTAATAGTTAAATAAAAAAAATTCAAGTAGCACCGAGTAATTACAAGTATCGGTACTTTGCAAATCTATTTTTCCAAAATAAAAAAAATAAAAACTTTAATTTTACGTCTTGTTCGCATTGCAATAGAAATCACATGATTTCGCGAAATTTATCTTAAATGGCTGTTGATATGAATGAAATCACGAAATCACATGATTTTGTTCGATAGTCTGAACAAGGCTTTGAAAATATTTCAAAAGAAAACTAATATTTATATATTCTTAAGACTGATATTGACCTCAAACGAAATTCCTTTTCCCATACAATATGCTTGCTAATTTTGCAACCGTAATTCCGTTTCAACAAATTGAGTTCAAATGGAATGCGTCAAGGGAAAATTTGACACGTAAGCTTAAGCTCAAGTAAACATTAGAAAACTTTTCCGTTATTTCAAAACGCAATTACAGTTATAATGATAATTATAATAATTATTTAGAGTTGAAATTTTAATGTTTGGTATAGAAAAAAACAACTAAGAATCGAAGTAAAATTAATTATAACGAACATCAAAAGAAGAAATGACAAAATTGATAAAACGGATTTTCGTTTGAGGACAACGTCAGTTTTTACGCATGAGTACAAAAGTACATCGTTGCTAGATGACTCAACCACCAAAATGAACAAATATCTTGATACATCAAAAACAATTTTATATTTATATCACAATGTATTAAAAAACTTCAAAAGAAGCTTTCGCCTTAGCTGACTACATCAAGTGCAGTAATTCCAAAAACTTAACTACTATTTGGTGGTAACTTTCAAATATATGATGATGTTCGCACAAATACTTTAATCTTATATGTAATAAAATGAATATGGTATTATTATTATTATTTTCAGGAACATTAGAGCGTGATCCAAAATCAGTGATCCAATCGGTGAACATTCTCATTAAACAAATTTCACCAAGAGGTGACTCCTCAGAGATTATCTGTAAAGAAACGTTTCTATATAAATATAAAAAAGCTTTTAAGATACTTTTCTCTATATGGAACACACTTTTCATATAAAGATTAGAATTGGAAGACATCTTCATAATAGTAAAGTGTATTGAAAGACAAACTTCGTGTTGTAAGAAAACTTTTTTCATATAATGGAGTGTCAGAAGACTGTTTTCATACAGAGAAGTGTCATAAAAACCGTTAGCATAAAAAGTCCATAAAGCAGACAATTTCTATAGAAAATTTTCATAAGTTTCACGGAAAAAGGAAGGGACTTCTCATAGAGAAAAGTGAAAGATTAAGCGAGAGATATCTTTCATATGGAAAAGAACTATAATTTATAGAAAAGAGTCGTGAAAGACAGTTTTCGTATAAAAAACAATCATGATAGACACTTTTTAAGGAAGACATTTTTTCCTTATAGAAACGTTTCATAAAAGACGTTTTTTGTATGAAAAGCAGTCATAGTTAAAGCTTTTCTTCAAGAAAATTGTGATGTAACACGCTTTTCGTATACAAAAAAGTCTTGGAAGAAATTTTTAATATAAAAAAGTCATTAAAAACGCTTTCCATATAGAAAATAGTTGTGGAAGAAAATTTTCATACAGGAAATAGTAACAGAAAACGTATAACATATAGAAAAGAGAAATGAAATACATTTTCATATATAAATTTTCACCGTAGAAAACAGTCATGAAATACACTTTTTGTACAGAAAAATGTCACAAAATACATTTTTCGCACAGACAAATCATTGAATACACTTTTCATATAGAAAAAAAGTCATAAAAATACGACATATAGACAAACACAATGAAAGGTATGTCTGACATAAAAAAAAGTGTGTTGGAAAATACTTCATATAAAAAAGTTACATGGAAGACAGTTTTCGTGAGGACAAGGGTCATGGAAGGCACTTTTCATATAGAAACGAGTCGTGGAACACGCTTTTTGTATAGGAAATATTATGATGGAAGACAACTTTTTTCCTAAAGATTGTTGGAAACTTTCGAAGAATTTGCCATAAAGAAAAAACCTTGGGAAACACTCTTCGTAGATAGCTTTCATTAAGGTGAATGCCTTGTAATATGTTTTTCTTATATAAATGAGCGTAGACGTCACACTAATAAGAAAATGTATATTTTTCTATATGAACAGAGCCCAGAGAATCCTTCATATAACGCACTTCTTCATTAGGAAGGTGTCTTCCAAGATACTTTTGTTTAAAATGTTCTTTCATTTCCCTTCTTGGTATGGCAGGTTATTTCTACGGCTGTCTTTCATATAAAGATAAATTTTTTTCTCCCTTTCTCTTAGAAATTTCTTCATTAGAATAGTGTCTTCCAAGAAACTTTTTCCTTTAAAATGTTCTTTCAAGGCAATTCTTCATATGGCAAGTTAGTTCCAAGAAGAGAAATTTCTTCTCTCTTTCTTTAAAATACTAAACGTATTTGAAACGCATACAAAACCGCTGGTCGCATCTCTACTAATGCTCCTCAAACGTAATCTACTCCTTTTGTGCTTACGAAGGTAGATACTGTCGTTAGATGATATGTATTGTCATAATGACAATTTTTATTTAGTATTCCGCCAGTAAATAGTTTGATCAATTTGATTTATCAACAATGCAACTATAGTATTCTTTCCGCGTACGTAAAAATTCTGTTGGAACATCTAATAATAACAATAAAAGGTTTACTTACTTGAAATCAGCTGTGCGCGAAAGCTCCGCCTCCCTCTCTCTCTCTCTACTTTTTTGACATTAGCCCTTACGATACGTTACGATTTGCATTATTCGCTTTAATCCACTGCAACTGTGGTTCAAACTAAATACGAACTTAACGTACGATGCCTAGGATCATAACGTGCAACAGCCAAAGAATGAATACATTTTCACATAGAATTCGTGCGTTACGTCTTTATTTAGGTCGAGCCCTTAAGAAAAGCAAACAACACAACCTTCGATTGTTTGCCATAAGGGTTAATGTTGCGAATGGTAGAGGGCGTTCAGAAAATTCGGCTCAACCGAATGTCAAATTTTTGTAATTTTTGTAAACTAACAACCTCTCTAGTTAATTTAGTTAATTCATGCTATGATTTCCATTTATTGTACTGTACATTGTATAAACTAGCATACATATATTATATAATATGATCACATTCTAGTCGATGTTGTGTCTGTTGTAAATTAAATGTATTTTTTTGTGTTTCTTTTTGGTTTCGAAAATTGTAGAAGAATTTGTTAACCGATTTCCTTTATAAACTATTTTATTTCCATATAAATCGATCATCAATAATTATTCCAAAAAAACTAAATCGCATAACTATTGGTAACATCTCCATAATTTCAAAACAAAAAAAAAAATCAAAACAACTTGTATACAACATCTCTACGTGATCCCATTCTATATATGTACAATATCGATCGAAACGCTCGTAATGCAAAACGTATCCAATCCAATGCAATGGAATAATGAAAAAAAAACTCAAAAATACATATATATAACGAATTTTTTGATCAACTCTCATCACTGCATCTCACATAAATGCGCTCCCCCCAAACTCATCATTTACTCCAACGCTTGTTAACTACTGATCCATCGCCTCATTTGCAATCTACATCATAATCGATTAATTTAAAACGATTGGGTTATTTGAAAATCATCATGAACAAAATTCGTAACAATTCATTCGCAACTTTTGATCGATAATCACAAAAACAAATGAAATGGATACGTTAGGCAAAGGGGTTTGTCGTTGTATATCTGCAGAACATGGCGATAATGAACTGGAGTTGGGGCATGACGAGATCATGGGTGATGGCCTGATAAAGAAGGGCATGAAGGAGCAAACCCAATTGGAAGTGGCCATTGGTGATGGCATGGAGTTCACCATACATGGAGATATGAAGAACAACAAGCCGAAAAAATCAAAATTCTTAAATAGCACAACGGTAAGTACAGCGGGATCTTTGTTAATAAATTATATAAATATTTGAAGTATTCCACTAGAAAACTCTGTGTGCAAATGCGATAACCAAGTATTACATTATATGTGACAGAACATAAACACTTTATTACTTAGATTATGTTAAGAATATGTCTGGCTAATCAAACTCTGTCGGTCGATCCATTTATAGTTCTCTAACATTGTTAATTCCGAGACTTCATGACTTGTTGGTCTTGACAATTTGTTTATGTAATTTGTCAAAAAGTAAAGTGTGTAAAAAATAGCACCAAAAAGGAATCCCTTGCTCTGATTTTGATATAAGAACGATTTTTTCCACTTGGCGACTTTCTGAATATTACTTCATATGGTTGCACATTTCCTAAATCCCTCCGACAACGGAAAATATAATTATTCAAGTAGTAGGATACTCTATTTCCGAAATGTTAATGCCTTTGATTTTTTTAGCGATTTAAAAATTTGAAACGAAAACTGATTATATCCGCGATTGCGCTCTCCATTTTTGACGTTTAGATATATTTACATCTTTGCAATATTACTTTTGACTGATTTTTTCCTATATTAAACAGAATTTCGTTTGCTTCAATTACCAGAGGATTTCCAAAATGTATTAATTTTTAAATTGAGGTCTCCATTTTCAAGATATGGTTCCATTAGCGTTTTAACGATTTTTTTTTTGTTTTAGATTCGCTTTAAAATAATTGATGCTTTCCCAAAAATAATAAAGGACATTCTTTTAAAGTCGTCATTTGGCGACTTTCCAAATAGTTCTTTACGCCGTATATTGGGTTTTGTTTTATTAAATCAATTAGTATCAGAAATATGTCACATTTTTCGATTGAGCGCCCCGTTTCGAAGATTTGATCATGTTTGTATTTTAGCGGTTTTTTTATTTTAGAAGCACTCTAACAAATTGGTGCTACTCCGAAGAGATTCGATGCAAAGCATTTCTTTGATCTCTCCATGTTCGAGTTATAGACATATTTGCATTTTAGCGATTTTGGTTTTTCATTTGGCGACATTCTGAACATTTCTTTACATTATATGTACTGAATTTTCACTTTTTGAAACCAATTAGAATTTCAACGATTGAGCGCCGCGTTTCCGTGATATGATCACATAAGCATTTCAGTGATTTTTTATTTCAGAAGAGCTAGAAATAAATGCATGCTATTCTAAAGATAATTGCTAAAAGACATTGATGTGTGGCCAAAATCAATTTATTTTCGCGCTTTGGCTCTTCGTTTCTGATTTGTAGGCATATTGCTTTTTCACTTGACCGATTTCAGCGTTGGAGACCAATGCAAAAAAAGAAAGGCTAGGCTAATAAAATTCTGGTGCAATTTTTTCCTCGTGAAAAGAACAGAATACCTAGCTTACGGCTTCTTCCAATCACATTAACGTTTCGATATTTTGGTATTTTTTGCGATTTGATTTTGCGTTTGCCGATTCTTTTTTATATATTTGCGTATTAAGTACAGGGTCTCCGTCGTGAAGGTACACTACTTTGTTTATAATTTTGGATTAAATGAAAGAGAATGAATCTTATATTGATAAATGATTTATATCGGCAATTATGTATGGAATACAATATGAAATAAATTTCCATCTCTGTTAGTCTCACAAATGCGAGCCCTTTTGAGCACATTTTTCATTACATTCTCACACATTTCACGCGGTATCCCATTAATTTCATCACAAATATTTTGTTTGAGTTGCTCCAGCGTTTCTGGTTTGTTTTCACAAACCTTGCTTTTCAGATATCCCCACGAAAAGAAGTCCGGATCAGTGGCCGTGAAGGCCAATCAACATCACCATTTCTTGAAATAACTTGTTGTGGAAAGAGGTCTGGCAGTAATTCCATTGTAATCCTGGCTGTATACGATGTGGCATCGTCTTGTTGATGCCACATGTTAATCAAGCCCAAAGCACGCAATTGTGGCGTTAAAAAGTTTCCAATCATATCACGATATCGCTCCCCATTGACAGTTATCGTTACGCCATTTTCAGTTTCAAAGAAGTAAGGTCCAATGATTCCTCCTGACCAAATTGCACACCAGACTGTCACTTTTAATAGATGCAAAGGTGACTGATGAATAATTGTAAGGGGTTTCCATTGCCCAGAACCGACTATACCGAAACCGAACCGAAAATATGCCCCATGAAAATCGGCGTTGTCATGGGCGGGCTGTAACATCCTATTGGGATATGTACGTCAACTGAATCTTAAATGGAAACAAATGCAAATCCTTGTGTAAAATTTTGGACAAAGTTGTTCTTTGAAGACCAAGCTCCTGAGCACGGCGTCGAATTGAGGTTGATGGATTGTTTTGAACACTTTCTTGAGCAGCAGTAATGTTTTCTGCCGCTTTTGCAGTACGTTGTGATCCATGCTTGGCTCTATCAGCTGCATACTCTCTTTCTTCGAAATCATTCACTACACGATAAATAGTGCGTCTTGTTGGCAAGTTGTTTCTCCCAAAAATTTCACGTAACTTTCTCATCGTCACAGTAATCTATGATTGATTTTGGTAAAATGTTTTAATGATTAAAACACATTGGTTTGTCGAATATTTTTCTATAATAAATTTGCCACGACTGCCAAATATGAATTGTCAAGACTGATGGTTACCAAAATGGCGGCAAAACAAAGTAGTATATCTTCCCGACGGACATCCTGTATAACCACGGTACAATATTTTACCCTATTTTACTTATTTAGAAGATGTTTCTAGCATCCAGGTTCACCAATTTTAGTAAAAGGTGTTCGGTAAATGCTCGTCTATTTCATGTATTTCGAACAATAACATTTCCATTACTTGTTTCTTTTCCCACCCAGTTCTATATCCATTTATGGGAATCGGCTTCCATAGAGCAATATGTTTAAATTTCATACAAGCTTTTCAATAAGTTGCAATAGATCAAGTTGTCTAATTCAAACTTAATTAAAGTCTTTGGTGAAAGAATTCTCCAATTTGTTCAGCAGGTCCCATGAATTTCTTAGGATACTTTTCATTAGTTGCTCACTTTACTGGCGCTTGGTTTACTCCTAATTTCTTCAAATTTCTTCTAACAATTTTTCGCATAAATTTATAAACATTAATTAATCTGTTCTATAAGCTGCGTGTTTCGATATAATATTTTAAAATTATTTGACTTTCTGCATTGTCTTAACTAAAAATTTCACTTGTAGCAATGTTAAATCCTGGGTTTTATAAATTCAAGTATGTGTAAGCCTTTGTCACATCTAGACAAGTTTAGATCAATTCATAAGAGTAGGAAATAAATTAAACTTAACATCCGCTAATAATGATTTTGATTTGATATTCATTCAAACCATTTCCATGTGAATTTTAGCTCTATGTCGTTCGAGACTGAGCTTAACTTTGAATTATTCATAAAATTATTATGCAACATTATTAAAATGTCTTGCTGGTGCCCTCTATCATACATTACTTGTACTATTGGATATCTTTTGAAGTACGCAGGAACCTATACGTAACAAACAGACACATATATGTATAGGTATAAAGATGCCGCATATTAAGCATTTAGCTATTTATAAATTGTATATGTATAATATCGCAATATTTAATTCTATTAAAATTTTTTAATTTTTTGTCTTGTGAACCGTGTAGGAAGTAAATATATTATAAAAGTAAATATATAACCTACTATGTATTTAACTATTGACAACTTAGTATTCGAATTGAATATTATGCTGACATTAAAATTCCTTAGAAACATTTTTATTCGCTTGAAACCATGTAATTAATGTAAGAGCAATTTTGAATTTTCCCGTTTTGTTTTTTTTTTCTTCTGGCGATTTTATTTTTCGATTTAGATGATTGGAAACTCAATAAACCACCATGACAATAGACTGGAACATGATCTAAACCATAGAGGTTTGTCCATACAGGACGATGACACTGCCAGCATTAACTCATATGGTAGCCATAAGAATCGACCATTCAAAGATGAAAGCCACAAAGGCAGCGCCGAAACAATGGAGGGCGAGGAGAAACGCGATGCCAGCAAAGAAGACCTCGGCCTCGATGAGGAGCTCGATGAGGAGGGCGAGGGAGATGAGGTCCAGCTGGATGGTGACATCATCATTCATGCCCAAAACGACGATGAGATAATCGATGATTATCCCGCGGATTGTTTTCCCGACTCATACTACAAGAAGTTTCCAATCTTAGCCGGCGATGAAGATTCGCCGTTTTGGCAAGGATGGGGCAATTTACGACTGAAAACTTTTCAATTAATTGAAAATAAATATTTTGAAACAGCAGTTATCACTATGATTTTAATGAGTAGCTTAGCTTTGGTAAGTTTTTCGCGTAAGAATTCGTTGTAACCTCAAAAATCACAGCGAGTTCCTTACAAAATGTTCACTGATTGTTGTAAAAAAAAAAAAAAACAAAAAATTCCAAGAAAAACCAAAACCGCTTTGTATATATCAAAGTAGTTCCGTATAAGAAGAAAAAACTGTACCAAAGTTGTATGACCTTTTTGAAATTATTAGCAAAACGTTTTTAGAAATTTTAGTTGTTGGCTTTAAACAAAATGTAAAACAGAAATCACATTCTATTTTATTTGCTAATGATTTCCGCTTATAGAAATCATACAAACAAAAAAGAATGCGCTATATTTAGAATACACAATGCCACACGTTCCGATCGGGTGTACAACATCAGCTGCAAAGCGCCCTCTTGGAAGATTTGAATGGGCCCGAATGCGTGTAGGATATTGTCATTTTCATGGCACATCCTGCGGACACTTGAGACCATGGGTGTTTGGTGTTGTATACCGGAAACGGAAACGTCTCAAACATTTTGCTTTTTATGCTTTAAAGCTTAAGAAGCAAAACTTGCAAAACTCCCTCCCCGCCGAGTACAAACAAACAAAACAAAAATAGCTTCAATAATTTTGTCTTCAATTTCTTTGAAAATTTTTCTTTTAACTGTTGAACACCATAGCGTTACAAAAAGTTGCCTTTTATCCTTAAATGTTGAGTTAACATTAGATGTTGTCTTTCATTGTTGTGTGTGTGTGCGTGTAGTGAACCCAGCTTAAACCTTACTAAACCACGTTTTTGTTGTTGATGATCTCTTTTCAATCTAGGCCTTAGAAGATGTTCATTTACCCGAGCGACCCATACTCCAGGATATCTTGTATTATATGGACAGAATATTCACGGTGATTTTCTTCCTGGAGATGTTGGTGAAATGGTTGGCCCTGGGTTTTAAGGTTTACTTTACAAACGCCTGGTGTTGGCTCGATTTCGTGATTGTCATGGTAAGTTGAAACGTTTACCAAGCTAAGTTTAATGCACACTTCAATTAAAATAACCGAACTCCCTCCAAACACTGAAACCCAAAGAAAATACACTTTAGACGGACAGAACAGACCTCAAAATCTGGTTTAATTGATAATGAAAAAAAAAAACAATGCAGAAAATCACAAACTGAAATTCAAAACCAAAATGTAACAAAACTGTAAATTATATTATAGTTTCTATTATGAAATTTTAGTTCAACCCTTAGTTAACGTTTTAGTTCAAAACGATTTTGTTGAACTTAAGTACTTTACTTAATGTTGTTTTTTTTCGTTTCATTAACTTTCGGTTTCACGTTCTGTTCAATTTTATTTCGAAAAAGAAGCCTCTAGTTAGCTCTAGTTAATCTTCAGATAATAACACGTTAATCTTAGCGTTATTAAATTTAGTGTGAGAGATTTACGTATTATACTCGTATATCGTAAACGATAATTAACTACATGTATCTGCATAAATACATATATACCATAGTTATTTGATTACTAAATTTAATTTGATTCAACTCGTAGCTGTCGCTTATAAATTTGGTCGCGGTTTGGTCTGGCTTAAATGACATACCCGTATTTAGATCTATGCGTACCCTACGAGCTTTAAGGCCCCTACGTGCTGTTTCTAGATGGGAGGGTATGAAAGTAAGTAAACCTTGTATTGGATCAGAGTCTATCTCTCTATCCACTTACCTACCTAACTACCTATTTACTTACACATAGCTACATATGTAAGTGTGTGTGTGTGTTTTCGAAATTCCCCCTAAAAAAGTTGTCGAATTCAAATATAACCCTAAACTAATCAACAAATAACCCTAAATGTTGTGTTGCCACCCGGACAAGAAAAAACGTAATGTGTTTGATGTTAATGCTAAAAACTACTACTGTTACTACTACTACTGCTACTACTACTGCTACTACTACTATTACTACTACTACTGATGTTAATCTCCCCTCACCATAAGCATAGCTAATACAGTTATTGTTAATACACTCAATAGGACTACTACGATAATCTAACTGACACTTATACTTACTTATATTGTATGTTATACTTGTCAACTTATACTGTACCAGTCCAAAGCCCGATTTACTTTACGATTGATATTCCGTAATACTTGTGTCACAAGTTAGCTTTGTATCCAACTGTTGCTGGGTGAAAACCAGAAAAAACAGGTATTTTCGGTCCCAGGATTGTTTGCAAGACCATCTAATATTTTGTACAAACCCCAGTTTTGAGCAAATCTACATATCCGAATGTTGATTCGGGATACATTGTAAACAACCCTTAATAGCTTAGACGAATACAAACGGACAGTCGCTGAAATTTGGACTATTAATAAAAATAGGTTCTTATACTCAATACTCAATACATGAAACCTAAAAATATTAGTTTTCAACTGCGAATTGCAGTGATTTTGACAGAATTTACAGTGTCCCAGACCATGCACTAGTTTTATTTCCATTGTCCGAGATTATAGTTTTAGATTGCCCCAAAACCAACAACTAAAATATATAGGTATAGAAGTTTCTTCGAAACAATTATGGAATACATTGCTTCAGAATAAGTATGTAGGTATGTGGGTATGAATTTGAATAAATTTTCATAAGCTAGATTAAATTGATACTGCTAGAAATGGTTACTTTTCACTGACAATGACAACTCTGTCATAAAAGTACCAGAAATTGGTCAATAAAACACGAAATATTTTTTATTCAAAGTTATTGTATTGCCTTCAAATTAGGTCCATTTCGAAATAATACTTATGCCAACGAACAATCCAATCAATCATTAAGGCGTTTTCAAACGCATTTTCTGAAATAGACTATGGTTTTTGCGCATATTCTCCAACGGTTCAAAAAAAGGTGCCTCGAGATATATCAGATGAATGTGGTGATTGTCGATGATACCTGTTGAGTTTTTGGCCAGAAATTCTTTCAAATTGATAGTCTTCTTCCATATACACCATTTTTCGACGAGTTTCCAGTCTCAAACGTCGCATAACGCCTAAATAATATTCTCTATTACTCATAAGCGATTGAACTAATCGGGAGGCAATGTGTTTCGTACCCAAACAATCGTGCAAAATGGTGTGAACCAAGTCAGACCTAAATAATGATTTTCAATCACCATTTCTTTCACTCTGTCGGTATTAACTTCAGTTGAACACGTTGATGGCCAAACAAAACAGGGAAAATCACTGAACACATGTCGACAACTTTGACCGCACTGAACCACTCATATGCATTTAAGCATTGTAAAGATCACAAAACACAGTAGAGGTGAGTTGACAAAATTGACCACTGTAAACAAATTAAATGGCAGATCGTGCTAAAACTCGGCGCCTATATAGAAGACGATTATGCCACCCGTGCTTTTTAACTGATAAATTCTCGGTACTTTTTTTACCAAAACGTATGTGCAACAGTAATAATAAGTTACGGAACTATCTACGCTGTGTTGATTACGTTATCTGTTATCGATTATGAGGAACATTACTGCATAACGAATATTTGCTATGCAAAATCTTCACACAAAACATAAACATAAGTATAAATATTTCAGATATTTACGATAATATTTAAAGATCTGAAATTACTAATCAGCTGATTACAAACCAAAGGGATTTAGATTTCAAAATACTATTGACATGTCGTAGACGAAGAATTTAGATTTCACCACCTATAGATATTAAATAATGGAAATCTAGATTTCAAAATCAACGCCAAATCTATTTTTGAATCACCTCCCTATTTGAATCAGCTCAGCTACATTTTGAGAATGTATTAAGTCTATTGCATTAAGTCACTGCTTAGTGTAGAAATAAGGACTTGATTTCAGCATCAAATAACAAATTATCTGACTGTACTCGTATATAACATGACATTTACTTTGATGTCAAAGTCCCCTTTCTAGACCTCATTTGATGAAACAGCTGACATTGATATGAAACTAACAGGAAATGACTCCAGATTTGGTCGCCGCTTAAGAAATTCGATGAATTAAGTCTACGGTTGGATGATTAACTTAAGAATAGAAAAATGCTTACAATAAACCAAAGCTAAATCTGTCTGTATAATGGAAAAGTTATTCTGATAATGAGGATATTGGGTAGGCAAGTTAGTAATTTCTGTTTTTTTGCTCATATTAAACTTCAAATTTTTGATTCAAATAAATTTAATGCAATTTAAATTAATCTCAAATTGGAAGAATATCTGATTCTTTCCAGCAAAGTGCTAGAACGAACCGGGTTTTAGATCATAATATATATTGAAGAATTTTTGATTTACAAATTTTAGCAGCCTCTGGAGTAAACGAAAACTTGAAGGCAACAGGTCTGGACTGTAAGATTGCTGTGATGTCATTGAAATTTGTTCAGAGTATATTATCCTTTTAAAATCCTACCAGATTCGATGAGTCGATGGTTTTTAAATGGTTTCCAATGTCGTGTGCGGCATTTTCAATTTGGCCTCAAATCGAATTCGAATTTGAAATAACACATTTCCATGTATAAAATATGAGACAGCCTCTCACATTCTGTGAGCTTCCACGCATTGTATTATTAGACTCACTCTGTGGGATCTGCATGTCACTGTTTGAGAAATATTTACTAGACTTATCGATTACTCGACTGCTTAAGATGTATGAGACTACACACACCGAGGTGACCAGCGCTCAAATAATTATAATTGGTTGTATCGGAGATTGACTTCGCGACCATGTAAAAGAGAGTGACGTATACTAACCGTCGCACCACAGTCGGTCACTGTATGTAGGATGCCGGTAAAAAAAAATAATGTATTTTTCAATTTTATGGCACTTTTAATTCTTCTCATGTTATGTCTTTCATTTCGAACAACTCTATGTTAGCCTTAAATACCAAATTTTATGTTAAGACATTCTATTTGAAGATAAAAAAAAAAAACAAAATGGCATTGGAATATTTGTGTAAACGGAATTCCGTTTACTAAAGTTATGTCAACTTTATATGGGTAAATTGAATTGGCCTTGGAATCAATGCTACTCTTAAGTCAATTTTACAATTATTTTATTAGACCTATCGAATTTCTTAAGGTGTGACGGCAGATTTAACAAATTTGTTTCATCGAACTCAAAGTCAGGAGTCAATATTTATAAATGGAAAATCTTCAGTTTTATTAGCAACTGGTCAATACTGCAGTAGGTTATACAATCCGTTGACTTATAGTTTAAATAACTAATACTTATACTACATTTACTAATACTGCTACCTATTACAAGCAACTCCAACTTATTTGTTCCTCGACGACGACAACTGTTACCTACTACTATCTGTACGTGTGTACTTTATTTTCTACTGTGTCATACAAAGCTACAACTAAATACTTAACCCTCCTGTAACCTCAATGTTAAATGTTAAACGTATTTGGTTTCTAACAATTTAACTTAACTACTCTCCATCTAATCAAGTGTAATTTTAAAAGCCGAAACCGCTTAAATGCTAAAACTTTTTCTCTTCTCTATCTGTGTATAACTCCACTCGCTCTTCCATTTGATAATCTAACCATTTAACTTGTAAAGTTAACATAAAACTAAATGTCCTCTACTAAAACTAATCTTATCTCACAACCTGACGTTGCCAATAATTAAAATATATGAACAGGTCTAATTCTGCGAAAAAATCAGCTATGCAAGTTTAACAGCTGTTAGAGGTTTTGGTGTAAATTATATCATTTGTGGTTTGTACAGCACTGGAAATGTAAGCTTCGAAATCTTATTTTGATCAGCTCTTTCGTTTTCACATTTGTTACTATGCTGTATCACGCCTATACGATACAGCGTTTGTGTTCTTTGAAATTTGCTTTTTTCAAGCAATTTCCCATGTAGACGTCATGTCAACGTCGTCAATTCTTGATCAGTTACGGAAATCTTTCAAATTACAATGTTCTTGAAATATTGTTTTTTTTTTATATTTTTATATGATGTTTTTCGCAATCGTTTAAATCGATGCTCTGATATCTCGACGGTGTTTCTTTAGACATTTATTTCTTCACCAGTAGGCACTCGACATTTAATTTCTACTTAAGTTTAATTAACATCGATAGTGTTGTTCTGTATAGTTAGTTTCCAGTCAAATAACCTCCCTTGTTTTGTTTAAAATTCAGCTGATTCTTATCCATATAAAGTTTCTAAAATCATACAATTTGTTGAAAACGTAATGTTTTGGAAAGCGTTTATTTTGACATAGACATTTATGAATATTTCCAATGTATATAAACATATTTCATGATCGCAATCAATTCGAAATTATAATTCGAGATAAATTTCGCCCAAAATTTATTTTCCTTTCACAACATAATGGTTTTGTTTATAAGTATCATGGAAGATAATTTTCAAATAGAGAAATCTTACGGACACTTTTCATATGAAAAAGTTTCGCAAAAGGAACTTTTCATATGGAAAAGTCTCACAGAAGAAACTTTTCATATGGAAAAGTTTCGCAAAAAAAATATTTCATATGGAAAAGTCTCACAGAAGAAACTTTTCATATGAAAAAGTCTTGCAGAAGACAATTTTCATACAGAAAAAGTGAAAGACACCTTTTATTTAGCACCTTTCATGTCATGGAAACCTCTTGTCATATAGGTAAGTGTTGTAGAAGATTCCTTTCATTTGGAAAATTCTTTTGGATGGTATTTTTCACTCATTTGCATGAAAAGGAGTTGAGTTTTCATACAGAAAAGTATCATAGAAGACACTTTTAATAAAGAAAATGATACGAGAGGCATATTTCATATAGAAAATCTCTACGAGAAATATTATTCGTAAAGAATAATGTTATGGAAAAAATCTTTCATATGAAAAGTATCTTTTGAGGCACGTTCTCACACACAATGTGCCCGCCATGATAATTCCTGAAGTGAAATGTCTGTGAAACCCCTAGTCTATACGAAAATTGTCTTTTACGACTTTTCTTTATAGAAAAAAATGTCTACTGAGACACTTGTGTCTCGAATTCTTTACTTGCCAATTTTTTTCAACACACTTCTTCACAAGAAAAGTATCTTTCGAGACACTACTTCCTACTAGCAACTGTTCCAAGACAGTTTATCATATCAAAAGTGACCTTAAAGATACTTCTTTATATGAAAAACGTATTCCAAGACTTTTCTTTATATGAAAGGTATCTTCTTCTTCATGTAAAATGTTACTTTTTCATAAGACACTTCTTCAAATGTTCTTCACATGCCTCCCAAGACGATTCTTCATGTGAAGAGTTCCTTTCGAGACAATTTTTCGCATGGAAAATATTTTCCAAGACACTTTTTCAGAAGAGGCAAGATTTCCATGTCAGAACACAAGCAACTTTACATAGTTGTCTTGGTCAAAATAATCTACGATTGGTAATATGGCAACAGTGTGTTAACACCAATCTACTATTGATGTTGAATCAGCTGGTGCATGGTTGACATTTGTTTACATTTCCCGTGGCAATAATTGTGCTTTTTAGTCAGCAAAACGGTCGATTTGTTAACTGAAATATATTTAGGGGGCAGAACTAAATTTTTAGTGTATACTTTTAGTGCGCGCAATCCATTACTTGTAAACCTAGCAGTTAAACTTGCTTCGGACCCATTTCAAAAATATCGTCTACGAAATTGAATACACTTAAATTGTATAAATTTAATAAAAAATTTACGAAAAGTTTCAGTAAGTGGCTTTTTGATAGTATACCTGCTGTGGGTCTAACTTAATATTCAAACTCGGTTTAGTATCAACTCCGTTTATTTTCCTTTTCTTTTGATATCTTTACTTATGATTTACGCCTAAAGCTTTGTACAAAATCAATAGTTCAAAAAATGTTGCTAAATGTTGTATAGTTTTAGTTTTTGATGTTTAAAAATAGGTTTAAACTTTGCAAAAAATGATGAGACAAAGGTAAAAACAATCACATGCTATGTAGTTAATGAGGTAAATGTGTTAACGTTGCAAAAACAAAGCATAAATATTCAAATAGTTACGTATTTAGAAACTAGACGTTATTTTAAATACAATTTTTAAAAATTAAACTATAGTTAAGCTAAGCATTTACTATAACTAGTGGTAACCTGAAGTTTATAGTATTTTGAATAATATATAATAAATAAAATTTCCTTAGGAAATTTTTAGATCAACTTAGATTAATGTAAACAAATTTTTGCTTTCAAAATTGAGAAACATAAATTGTAAAATTCTGTAGCTGTTACAAAAAAAAAAACAAAAATTAAAATTAATTAGAAACTAAAGTTAACAATAGAGTTAACCATATGTTAAATTAAATTTAACTAAAAAAAAATAGTAGTTACTTTAACGACTTAGCTGTTCAGAGAAAGTAGCTGGTTACTTATAATCCCTGCAAATACTATCTCATTTACATCTATAGATAAAGCGCGTAAAATTTTCCTTCACCCCCTTGTCCTTTACCATTCCTCTGACCTTAGTATGATACCTTAGAGATCTTAAAAGGGTTCTGCCAGAGCCGCCGATGTAAAAAGTCTTTAAAATGAGAAAATCTTAAACACAAAAAAAAAAAAAAAAATTAAATGAAAATCCCAAGCATCATGTTTCTTTTTCGCATTTGTGAACGTTTGAAAGTAAAACAAAATCCACTGTAATATAAATCCAAAATTCGAGTTGAAATCAAGTAATCAAGTTTAAATAATCCCTCAATCAGTTTCCCCTTTTGTTAACAAAAAGAAAGAGGTTTTTTGGAAAGATCGAACTGCAATTGATAAAAATTAATTACGCCTGCGCAGTGGTGACAGTGTTTTACTTATAAAACTCCTAGCACTTTGAAAGTTGAATTCAAGTTTAAACGATGCAACCAGAGATATCAAATATCGCTTGGTCTTGGGCAATTAAATGAAAGCTCTTATTCTTCCCCCTCCTCACTCCCTCTCTTTTCCGCTCGCTCTCTCATTACTATTAAACCGAGATCAGTTCTGAAATGTTTGTGATGATGTAAATGAATCCTAAACTTAATATTTTTATGGAAATTTAAATACTTAAGATATGAACGAGAACTACTTAAAAGACCACAGCTACTTCTCCATTGAGTTCTGCAGCAAAGTTAAAGCAAAAATTTGTCAAAATTAAGACAAGCCAGTCTATTAGATTATATACTAACCATAATTTTACGCAAGATCCACAATAAACAAATGTTTAATTTAATTTTATGATAATTTCACAATTTCGTACACCATTTGTATATAAGAAACGAGTCCTGGTTTAAAAGTCTCAGCCAGTAAATAAAACATTTTTGTTATTATATTTCTTTTCTGTTTCAATAAACAATTGTTTATAATGGATCAATGAAAGGATTTTAGATAATAAATTAGTTTAAGGTATAAAACAACAACAACAACCACAGCAATAACAACAATAACTATTTATTTCTTATCCGTCAGGCTATGTTATTGACATATTTTAATTTCTAGGTTCTGTTGAGTGTACGCTGTTACTTAACATTTACGCTAGGTTTTGCGCTGTTATTAACTTAATAATATCTAGGCCTTAAGCTATTAAATAAACACCCCCTGAAATCTTATAACTTTTCAACAAAGGCATTGGTTTCTTTGTTACAACGCTAATTGCTAAATGATATTTTTATTTATGTTTCATATCTACCTATATATTATATGTAAAATGTTAATTTCCTTATGTTATCATTTTTACTATTATCATTTCGTTTTGTATACCTTAACGGACATTTAGGCGACTTCGTACAACAATTCACATAATTAATCCTGCGGACAAATCTTTGTCTGTTGCGCTACTACTACTACTACTACTACTACTATTCTTTTTACTACAAATTCTTTCACAATATATTAAATAAAAAAACCTCCCCTCCACCCCCCTACTTACCTCAAAACATTTGGCAAACTAGGTGTCGCTTATCAACTTCGTTGCTTCACTTGCTGGAGCTGGTGGTATACAAGCCTTCAAGACTATGCGAACATTAAGAGCACTGAGACCACTACGTGCCATGTCCCGAATGCAGGGCATGAGGGTACGTACTTTCTTTACACATCCCATAACATTTTCAGTACAATTAAAAAAAAAAACCAACAACAACAACACGGACAATTTACCCAAAAATCAAAATCAAACCACCACCGTTTTATATATGAAAAACAAAAACAAACTTACTTTTCAATATCAACAACACCCCCGAAAATTTAAATCAATTCATGCCTTACAGATCAACTGCATTAACTAGAAACATTTTTGAATAGTTGAGTTTCCGAATTATGGTTTATAGCTTCCCCGTACCTCATCATGCTAGTCTACATTCTCATTGAGTGTATATTTTCGTTATACCTGATTTTATTAGAATTAGCAAAAGTTTAAAGTTTTTGTTTTTTTGTTATTTTCGAAAAAAGAGCTTTATTCGAGAATCGTTCATTCGTTTTGAAAATTTATTTAATTTTTACATTCCCATTGCGTTTTACCCCGCCATTTCCATACCACATTAGCTCAGAGTTGTTTTGAATGAATATTCCCAGTTTTCAAACTTCAGTTTTGGATGCAACATTTTGTTTCATGTAGAACAAGTTTTAGTCAAAGCTTCTATAACAAAAATAAACCATCAGAAGAACAAAGTTGCCATTAACAGACATTAAACTTAAACAACACTTAACCAGAGTTTGTGGAACGAAAAATTGACAGCGTTGGCATTGAAGTAAACCTAACAATCAGATTTTAATCTCAGACACAAGAATATGTTGTTAAAATATAAAACTATTTATCGGAAATATGATTAAAACTTTGTTAATCTCAAATTCAGCCTCAAGAAACGGTTAAAACGGACAAATAAAACGTATTTAAATGAAAAAAGTATGAAATAGAATTAAGAGTTTTAAGACTGGCTATTCCATATACTGATTGCAAAGCTTCGATAAGGTTCGCAAAATATTAAAGTTCAAATTTGCGGATGTTTTGTACTGTTTTTCCGACTGTCCAAGAGAAAGGAAAAATAAGAAAAATAACTTGTTGAGCAATAGGAAATAATAAGTTGTAGAACATTAAAAAGAAGACATGATGATGAAGCCGTCCGCAAAACTTGGCATATCATGTATCCCTGTATGGTCCCAGAGCAAGGCATCTTCACAAAAGATGTTTGTGCACTCGACAATGTCCCACTGAGATTTACTTCCACTTTCCAGTAAAACACCAAATATAGAAGTGGCCGCCCGTATTTCGCTAAGGTCCATTTCCACTTTCTTGTCAAGTATCTAATGTGAGAGTGATCTCAAATCATTTGTACGTAGACCCACCAGCATATTTGTCTAAAGTCTGGACCACAACAATATAAAAATGGATGATCACTGTCGAGGATTGAATATGATCCGGGGAATCTCCATAGGAAAACATCGTCTGGGCCCACAATGTCTTCTTGGGATTTACCACCAATTCTTTAAATCCAATACCAAAATTTAGGAATTTCTTTTCAATAATCAATGACAACACAAAGTAGAACTCCGACATCATATTTGTCGCCTAGAGAAACATACTGTACAATTTAATGAATGCAATTCAGTGACATTAGCATATATTTTAAAAATATAATTTCTTTTGTCTGGTTATACTGATTTAATTAGGTTTCCAACCCAACCAAGGAAGAAATGTTTAATTACTTACTTGGAATTAATAAAAATGATCCACAGATTAAGACATATGCATATATTTCAAACCATACTCTAGCTATTTTTCCAGTAGTATCATTTTACGTTTACAAAAAGTTAAACTCTGATGATTTCCTATATGAAAAAAAAAATATCGCATAGCAAATACAACATCATACCCCGACTCGATATTATTCAGTTTATAACAAATACCCGGATCCTATCATTGTCGTACTATCTATACCATCACAATACCCTGCCCGCCACCCCACGAAGGTTTAGTTAACAGAACGCAAAATGTCAAAACAAAACAGAACACAAAATGTCACTGTTACAGTACATTTCACAAGAGAGCTAAGCAACAACTGAAAGCAACCAACGCGATAAGTCTTTTTTAAGAAAAAGTAAAGATTCTATAAATCTTTATGTATTAAAAAGGCCGTTAGTTTTTGAGTCGAAGATTAACACCGTTTTTGTTTTAAATCCCCATTGTTGTATTTACGAAAATGTGGCGATTTAAAACACAGCCAGAGATGATCTTTGATTCAAACAACTAACCCTGGAAAGTGCAAAGAAAAATTTTCCCAACTTATAAAATCCATTGAAGTTACCGCATTCTATCATCCCACAGCAACTTTGTGTTTATTTCAAATACTATCCCAACAAGTAAACGTTCCTACATTTGTAGAAATTCTATGCTGTGTCAATATATTCTTTTTACATTGTTAACAACTATTGCTAGAGAATTTCACTATGTCAATATCTTGTTTTTCTTAATAATACTCTCACCTGCATGCAAATTTTTTCGTAACTTCTTTTCAATAATTATGAAAGAATTATTCACGATTTAGGCAAACTTATTGGAACAGGTGTGAAAAGAGTGTCCAAGATAGTTTTGATTTATCTTACCCATAGCTGTTTGGATAAGGTTAGAGTTTTTGGTTAGATTTGTTGTTAATTAATATAAGCGTGTTGCCAAAAAACTTTACATAGTTTCAATGTAGCTCTTAGTACCTTTGTTAAATTGGTTCAGACCAAAGAGACTTATATTTCTTTTTGTAATATAGCCTCCTTACATAAAAAAGGAAGGTTACGGGAGCTGCATAAACATTCATACTTATTGAAAGAAGATTTGCCTCTCCTGTTAATTACGAAACTGAACAATAATGTTATATCTCATTCATCCCACCCGAGCATAAATTATGTTGGGTATTATGTGATTTCGATCGATTCAAACGAATGAGACATTATTTGGTTTCATAGACAGTCTTTTCTGTTTTGAAACAAAACAACAGCTTTTCATTTTACGGAATATCACACGAATTTACATAATTTCCCCTGCTGTTAGTTAAATTTGACAGTGTTTTTATTACCTTTAAGGTACAGGAGCTAGGAAATAGTTTATCAAAATGGGATTGTATTGCATACTTCTAGTTATCGGCAAGGATTTCTAAGACATTAGTCTGTCAGCAAACATATCCAATCAATCGGCTAGTGATAATAGAAATATTAGTGTGAAAGCAGATCTGTAATAGACTTAATCAAACAACTTACAACACATTTTGGCCGATGCCGAAATCATGTTAGAATATTTGTTGTGAAATTCAACCCCGATTAGAAGATATATTATAATGTTTACAGTGCATAGGATGGGATTTAGTTTCTTAAGTCATGTTCACACCTATAAACACATAGGCTTACCATTTCGGGCAATACTGCTCAGACGTGATTGAGAATAAGGCAGCAATCTTAAGGCTCTCGCTTTTTCAGAGGCAACCAACAAATTATCTTACAATTAACACAATTAGAACATTTATTATGATATTTACAGTGCATTTATGTATCCAAAAATATCGCAGAATAAAATGAAGCAATATATTTTTGATGACATTTATTTGGCAACAAATTTGAAAACGTGATAGAGAAATAGCCAGCAATCTTAGGATTCGCTTTTTTATAAGGCAACCAACAAATAATTTTCCTACAAATCAACTTAAAATGTCTCAAGTTAGAATATTTTTGCGGTACATGGTACGGCATTTCGTTTCTTAAGACACGTTCACACTTAGGCATACAAACCTTTTTATATTGTGTGCCTACAGAAGACTACGTATGCTAATAAGGCAACAATCTCAAAATATCTGCCACCATCTGTTTTTTGTGAACTGCACCGCATGAAATCCTTATAAAAACAAATTAGAAAGATTTTTCGAGTTAACAAATTTCAAGGTTAATTATACTACAAAAATACATCAATGGCAATATATGATTTTTTTATAAATTGTTTACATCCAAAGTGTTTTTAATAAGTGAAATGTTTTCTAAACCAAAAACAGCTGTCTTATACTAAAACACTTTTAGTGTAAATCGTTTTTTAAACATTTCAAATTTTATATTATTTTTATGTTATTAGTTAAAGTTATAAGTTGTAAAAATATTTCTACAAACAACTTTGCATTTTGTTTAGATACCAACTAAATATTCGTACACTTGTTAAGTTTATTAGTATTCTAATTGTCTTTTTTATTGTTATAAATTAGTTTTTTTAATGATATTTCTTCGATATTTTTTTGAAGTCCACAGCATAATGAACAAAAACTTACATTTGACAGACAAATCCTCAATCATCTATTCCTAAAACTTGATAGATTTCGTTTAAATTTTTATATTAGTATACAAACTACCTATTTTGTAGTTTAGAGTAGCTTAGAGAACACCATTTAAAATTTAAACTTGAGATTAATTATAAACTAGTGGTTAGCAATAATGCCTTTTCATTTTGTATTAAGCTTCTTAGTGCATGTTTATATTTGTTGTTTTGATGGGCATGTTTTCTAAATGTTTATTGTATATAATGCACAAATTCTCTACACAGCTCATACACTCCACTTTCTCATATAAATATTTATATATGTAAATTTCCTGTAATCATAAACACTCAATTTATGTACAAATTAAAACTCATATTATTACTAATATTCGTTTCCACATCACTCACAAAATTTCTAATTAGAACCTAATGATTTCTAACAATTTTGAAAAATTTATTAAATTTATATTTAATGTAAACAAATTCTTTTGTTTTCTCCTAAAATAAACTAAAATCCTAAAACAAAAAATCTCCACCAAACAAAAACAAAAATTCGTATCATCATTCCAACATCATTTGCTACAATTACTCCTCATCCAATCTACCAAAAAACCAATCCACCGTTACAAATTTCAACCATTATCTGCCAAACTGCCAAAACCTGCCGGCGCTTCCCTACGCCCTCCATCAAATTCTCTCTGTATGTAAAAAAATCATCCCAAAATGCTCGACAAAAAGGTTGTCGTGAATGCGCTGGTTCAAGCTATACCGTCCATCTTCAATGTGCTATTGGTGTGTCTAATATTTTGGCTTATTTTTGCCATTATGGGAGTACAGCTTTTTGCTGGAAAATATTTTAAGGTACGTTCAAACAAAATACAAAACAAAACAAATAAAAACTTAAGAAATTAAAAAAAAAAAATCTAAAACTCAAAAAATAAAAATAAATCGAAAAAAAAAATTTAAACTTAAAGTACTACTTTTTGTTTGGCTCTTGAGCCCTATCAAAAAGTGTTTCTTTTCTTACAAAGAAAAAAAAAACAACCAGCAGTTAACAATTAGCATTGATTTTATCCCAAATCAGGTTTTCAATTATGAGAAAAGCATCAAAGATTCTATTCTAAAATTAAATACGTTACAGCGTATCTTTACATCTATTTTTCGTAAATAGTTGATATAGAACGGTATGAGAGTTTAAAATACTATTTTGAGTATTAGAAAACTTAATACCTAGTTTTACACAGGCAGCCAACAATTCAGAAGATACGAAATGATCGGCCATGAACGATCTTATAATACTCTACACCAGTTGGAAAATGACGGACGAAGTTTATGGTACGAAAGACAAGCAAAATGAAAAACTCACTACTTAAGCCATCATTGACAACGATTATCAAAAACCGGTATTATTTGCTAAGAGATAAACCAAGTAGTTCCAACTACTCGTTGAAATATCGGTTATTTATTTATTTATTTTTTTTTTTTTTGACTGAAAGTTCTGTTATTGCTTTATACAAACAACACTGATACGTCGACAATGCAACTCTGTAGGGCTGAAATCATAAACAGGATCTAAACAGAATCCGATACTTTGACAATAACGAACTTTGTTTTTATGTGTGGGGAAAATACCGCCACCAAAACCCCTCTATATCGCAATTATTTTTCGCTTTATTGACTGCGCTTCCACTATCTCTTCCTTTTGATTGACTAAAATTATAACATTTTCATAAAAATTCCAAGTTTTTCCAACATGTAAATGAAATTCTTGGAAAATTCCATTCCGCATTACTATCAGAGAGATGTTTATGCCACATTTGTTTTTCACAACAATTGTTTTTTTTTTTAATATTTCTTTTACTTTGAGAGCAGTAGAATTTCGAATGTTTTAAATACAAAAATTTGAGTTTCTTCGCATAAGTATAGTTTGTTTTTGATCACACTTCCTTCGCGAGCTACAAATCGAAGTGGAACACTCGTTGTGGCACTTATGAGACAAAGTACAAATTTTCGTTTATTAAAACACTCTCACATCCCAGCACATAGAGGTTAACATGCTTGTTGAAAAATGTCACTAAACCTCTTTCGCGATAAGTCCACAGACATGTGTGTGATAATAGGCAAGTAGTCTTGAAATTCTTGCTTTCTTATAAGGCATTCTAAAAGCTGTCATTCAACAAATCACATTAGACATTCATTGCGACATTTACAGCGCAAAGGGCAGGATTCAGTGATTAAGGCACGTTCACATTGTGAAACTGTGTAAGCAAGGGAGCATAAAAGAAAAAGCAAAAATAAATTCTGTAATTTTTGCTTCAAGGAGCCCTCCATAATCTCAGACGACAAGTTTTTCTTTAACGCATTACACATGGAATGACAGCAGCAAATTTGTGCAAACAGAGCTCCGTTTATGAAATTTGCAGTTCACGATGTTTATTCTATACATTTTTGTATTAGGCTTTAATGCCAGTTATTTTGACCATTACAGTTTAGGTCAGTATTAAAAAATGCAATAGTGACGGAAAATTTGTATAAACGAAACACCGTTTGTGAAATTTGCACGTGTTTTGTTTCCTGGCAATTGAAAAATCTTCCAATAATTTCTTCAAACTACCGTGTGTTAGTCTTAAATATCAAATTGTCCCCTTGCGTAGTATGCTTGGCGTAAATACTGCTAAATAAAATTGTAACGGAAAGCGTTTACAAAAAGAAATCAGTTTGCAGAATATCCACATATGTTATAAGGGTCACGGAATTCCGTGAAATGAGAAATGAGATTTTAAACTACGCCAATAACTGACTAGGAATTTAGTGAAAAAAACAAGAGTGAACAGAATTTTAGCGAAAAAAACTCAACTGGTGTAGAGTCCATCCCTAGCGTAGACAATGACATATTAGTTGCTCATTATCTTATTGGATATAAAGCAATTTAAAGCTAAATTGATTTACCTCCAGTACACAGCTAAATTTTAGAAAAAAATCACAATCGTTTGTAGATAAAAGAAACAGATAATTAGTAGACTTGTAGATAAGAAAACAAAAGAGCTTACAAATTTGTAAAAAAGACACACCATAGATGAGACATTATACATATATATTACATATATACAGAATTAATGCAAACAATTAATGAAGGATTAGTAACGATAACAAAAACTTGCTAATTAGCTGCTTTTAGCTTTTACAAACTAAGCTATAAATTAAAAAAAAAAATATTTTTTATACTAAAAAAAAAAGTTCAAAACTGGTGATTTATATATTTTTCTTTGATATTTTCTTAAATGTTTATTAAAACTAATCTATGTTCTTCTTTATTAAATCGAAAAAATAAATCGAACGAATACTTTAGTGTGTGGATGCAAATGGCACTACCATGAGTCATGAAATTATACCGAATCGAAACGCCTGCATTAGTGAAAACTACACCTGGGAAAATTCAGCAATGAACTTCGATCATGTAGGTAATGCGTATCTCTGTCTATTTCAAGTGGCCACCTTTAAGGGCTGGATCCAGATTATGAACGATGCCATTGATTCAAGAGAGGTAAAGCACAAGTGCATACACTTTAATTTAGTAGTAGTCATATAACACCTTATTACTTATGAGTAATTATCTTTTTCAATACTAATTAACAATTTTTCTTATCTATTTTTACCTTTTTCTCCTACTACTTTATATGAAATGATAACTGAATACTCATTGAAAACGAAAACAAATCGATGACTTGTCTGCCACATAAACAAACACTCAAACACTGAAATCAAAACAAACCGAAAACACGATAAACGTCCATCATCAACACTTTTTAAAAACACTAACTGCAAACAACAAACTCTTTCGTGCGTTATGTGATGACCAAACAATCAACCCTTTAAACTGCAACACCCGACATCCGTTTCCCTTGTCGTTCAACAACAACCAAACACTCGCGCACATCCTTACGCATCCAACAAAACAAAACGAACAATCAATTACTCGAAACACTCATTCTACAAAAAAAAAAAAACACTCTACACTCACAGGTGGACAAGCAGCCGATCCGAGAAACCAATATCTACATGTATTTATATTTCGTATTCTTCATTATATTTGGATCATTTTTCACACTCAATCTGTTCATTGGTGTTATCATTGATAATTTTAATGAACAAAAGAAGAAAGCAGGTGGATCATTAGAAATGTTCATGACAGAAGATCAGAAAAAGTACTATAATGCTATGAAAAAGATGGGCTCTAAAAAACCATTAAAAGCCATTCCAAGACCGAGGGTAAGGCTTCGAATTTGAATCAACCCTAACACCCTAATACCAAAAAAAAAACGAAAAAACTGTATAAGAAAACCTAAACTTAACTAAGCGAAAACTAATCAAAATCCGCAATGAAAGACAATACTAACATTCAGAAAAAAGCGAAAAATACGAAAACATTACGGAATCTGTGCCAATTTCAAAAACTATCAAGCGTATTGAAATAAAATGTCAATATTAACTCCTTCTTTTCCCCCCAGTAGACAACGTATCAAATGTCCGCCTCTTCTATAAGTGTGGGCCTATATAAAAACGAATCGAAAATTTGTTTTTGTTAATAACTGATTCGTTTCTTGAAATGCTTACCAAGACATTACCGTTAATGACCCGTCCCCCGAAGCGCGTTCAATTCCCCCCAAAAAGAAACCCACACTCTGTTACCATTACTAATTTGCTTATACAAGTGTTCAATACAGCTACTCCTACTCCTATTACTATTATATACAACTGTTCAATACAATAACTTCCGTTCAATTTCAATTCAAAAGGTTGTCTGTTATTAAACATTTTTATGTCTGCCATTTGAATATTTTCAAATGTTTTTTGGAAACAAAAGAACAAAAGCCACTACTAAGTAATACAAATTTTGTTTCTTAAACTTTTTTTAAACTTACAACTTCTCAAATTAAAAAGTACCAACAAAATCCTTTACTTGTATGCAAACGGAATGATAATGATAATGATTTTTTCTTTCTAACTCCTCTAAATCAATCAAGCAAAAAATGGCATGTTTTCTTAACTACTAAATACTACTTTTTGTTTAATTTCATACAATTTTATAATATACAAATAAAGCAGACAATTTATATCTGAATATATGCTATACATAGAATAATTTCCAAATTCAGTAACCGAATCTTAATTGAAAACACAATGCATGGAGTGCATGTCCTTATAAATAACTTCTACTACTTCCATCGTAAACAACAACACTACCACCCCACCTCAAACTACAATTCAGAAAAAAGTCGCTCGACAAACATTTTAAATTTTTCGGAAAAAAAATAACTGTGAAAAAGTTATGAAATTATTCCAAATCAATTTCATTTCTCAAACGTTTTTTTTTACAAACCAAAACAAAGCACTTTTATTGTATATACATATACATAATACTCACAGAATACCAGTACAATAAGTATACAGTGACATGACAAAACGATATCGTCAAGACTGAATGAACTGCGCCAGCAAATTTAGGTAATTTCGATTGTTTTCAAGTTTTGACAGCATCAGCAGCTGACTAATGTATGTGAGAAATCAATAATCGAGTAATCGATATCGGAACACTCAATGTTAGTTCCAATTTCAATTCGTTATATTAAGGTCGAGTTGTAAAGGGTTTTCCTGATATTATTGGGGGAAAAGAAAATGCTAAAAATGGAAAGCGCAATCAAAGAAATTCTCTAAATGAAAAATAAGGTAGAATCCACACAACTGCCAGTCAACCTGCTGCGCTTGACCACGTCGATGGTGACAAGCGGCTCTTAGTTCATGTGATGCCGATATTCTCCTCTAACGACAACAGATTTATAAATTTCAGGGAATATTTGTCTTTTGATGTCTCCCAGATTTAATTCATTCGCGTTAGTCGTTAATCACAGTAAGACAGGTCGAATAAGAAGTAACTGCCACAGTTGGATTTGTGTTCATTTATAGAGGAATTTATCATTAAATTGCTTGCTGCTGTAGTAACACCCACTTGAAATTTTCCTAAAACCCAGGCAGACGTCATTAGTTTTGTTGATGACGGAAGCGATGTAGGTGAATCGATTGATGAAATCATTATCAAGTCACATGCTGTACTCCAAGTTGGTAGGCTCTCTGTTCTTTGAAAGAAGTAACTTAGTTTCGTCTTCGTCTACCGACAGATTATTGCTATCACCACGCCAATGCATAAGAAGGCTTCAGCAACATATCACAGTCTAACGACCATTAATGTCGGTGAAATATAACTTTTATAGAAGACGGTGTTATATGTCTCAAAGTCGTCGCAAAAAATAAGACCTTGTTTCTTGTTAAATGACTCAATAAGATCTTTACCTATCTTCATTAAGGACTTCGTCTCGCACAATAACATTCTTTATTCCATAAGTATAACGAAATCGGTTACGGCTTCAGGCAGAATTTGTCATATCGAACAGTCGAAGGCAGCTTTATATTCAACGAAACAATAGTATGTGCTGATTTGTTGTTTTCGCACTGATACAATCCACTAATTCAAATGGAACAGACTTTAGTCTTCGGCAACATACACTCAACAAAACGTTAAAGCGATTAGTAAAAGACAGATACCGCCTAAATTAGTACATATTTCTGTTACCACGGGCCCTAATTAACGGGGTTTTGAGCCAAATTGTGTTTAGGAGTTGATGTGTGTGTATATGTATAATCTGCTCATCACTATCAGTATTGAATAGCTCTGGCAGAGCTATTTTCTGTTGACAACAGAACTTTGGCAGCCGCAGCTTTGTTGTCAATGGTGGCAATAAATGCCATCATTGGTAATTGTGGTGATTCACCTGAAATGGTTTCTCGAACTGGCGAAATAGGGCTCTTCCCATAACTGCGCCATACTTTTGGAATCCGTAACCTGATTTCCATGGTTGTCCTAACATTAGATTAATTCCGTATCATGACTTTGAATTTCAAGTTTAATATCAGTAGTGAATGTTGCCCACTTGCCCATAACGCTTCGGTAATAGCATATCATTTAATTGATTCAAATTAATCTCTTTCAAACTTCAGCAACCATCCAACAGATGTCAGATGGCATTACTTGCAAATGCTCGCCTGAAGGTCGGAAGTTTCGAATCACTTGGGAAATTGCCAAAGAAGTATTCCCCAGTTGAATAAAAATTAGAGATCCCAAAGTACAATTTTTGGATTTTCCTAAAAACAAAACTGTGATTATCAAAATTTTCTAAGAGATTTTTTTAAAAAATATCTTAAACTACAGGGCTGGTAAAAACAATTTTTGTATCGCTTCAAACTTCTTTCTTCAGGTTTTTCCTCCAAGATACCGACGGCAGATATTGTTATACAGGGTGGCCCATAATGACCGAAGTGATGTGAATTGCTTATAACTTTTTATTTAAGACATATTTTTTTAATTTTTTTTTTTAAATACAGTAAATTTATGGGGAATATTTTCAGATTAGTTATTAAAAATGATATCCCGCAAGTGGTGGCCATTTTCTACTTCGCACAAATGTGTTCTTTTCAACACATTTTCCATGACTTTCCGGTGTTGTGTTGTTAATTTCGTCTCGAACATTGAATTTTAATTCGTCAATAGTCCTGGGCTTATTAACATAAACTTTCCCTTTTAAATAACCCCAAAGGAAAAAGTCTGGGGCGGTTAAATCCGGGGAACGCGGAGACCAATTAAAATTGCTTGTACGCGAAATTATTCTTTCACCAAGTATGTCGCGTAAAAGAGTCATTGTGGCCCTCGCAGTGTGCGCTGTGGCTCCATCCTGTTGGAACCATATTTGCGGAAGGGTTTCCACGGCTGGCCTTACAAAATTTTCCAACATGGCCCGATATCGATCAGCATTGATGGAAAAAAATATGGGCCAATGAACCTTTTCCGTAGTCCATATCCTACAGTTTTGCTTGTTAACGAACCCATTTAATTGGAAATGGGCTTCGTCACTTATAACTAAGTTATGAATAAAATTAGGATTCTCTTGTGCTTTTTGCTGGAAATAAATTGCATAGTCAAGTCGTTGCTGGTAATCTGTCGGTTTCAATTCTTGGACAATTTGAATTTTGTATGGAAACATTCTTATGCTAAGCAAAATTCGCTGCAGCGACCTTCTTGAGATGCCAAGTTGTGTCGAACGTCTCCTGGTTGATGTTTGGGGATCCTCCTGAGTACTCTCCTGTACCACTTGAATATTGTCATCTGTGTGCACCGTTCGTCGTCTGCCAGCACCAGGAAGGTTCCTTACTGCTCCTTGTTCTCGAAAATTTGCAACAGGACGGTTTATTGTTGACTGAGAGGGTACAACCCGCACATTAAATTGACGACGGTATGCACGCTGAGTCAACACAGTGGACCGTTGATTTACAAAGTAAATTTCAACGATTTGGGCACGTTGTTCAGTTGTACATATATTGCTCCATTATAAATTCTCCAAGTCTTCTTTACAAAATACTAAAAAGAAAAGAAAAAAAAATTATAAAAAAAAAGTTATAAGGAATTCACACCGCTTCGTTCATTCTGGGCCACCCTATACTTAGCATGCCATTTAAATTATTCAAATTATCGCTTTTAAACGTTAGCTACTATCCGACAGATGTTCAATTGCATTATTAGGAAATGCTTCTTCACATAAGGGCTTTAAATTACGGATTCCCAATTATGGGCGAAATAAATTGTCGATAGTTCGTTACATTTTGTTAATGCAATTGATTGAAAATTAAAAAAAAAATTAAAAACAAAACATTCGTGCCCATTGCAAAAAATTGCGACAGTCGATTTTCGTAAGCTTTTCTCAAGGCGATTTTTTTCTTACCAGTGAAGTCAGCCGCCGTGGACAGAAGGAAGTGGCAATCACTTAATAACAGATCCATACTATAAAATTGTTAGTCATTATCGATGGGAGCTGCCTGACATTAGTCAGATGGAACACAATTCTTCTCCTATTCGCCAAAGCTGACTGCTTCTAAGCAATTGCATCCAATTGCTGACAGTAGAACTCCGAATCAAGTATTTGGTAGATGATCCAACCAAACACGCAGCATAACTTTATTGACTCTTAATCGTTACTGGGCTACCGTAATTTGACCACAACCGTTCTTGCTTGGTGTTGTCGTAAGTGACCAACTTTTCATAACCAGCCATCATTCGCTTCACAAATACGATTCATTAGCGATTCGATGATGAAAATGAGCTTTCGTTGTGTGGAAATGAGCTTGCGGGTATGTTGCGTTAACTCTCGCATCGAGCTTCCTTTCAATTTCGATTTTTTGTGCAATGATTGATTTATGTGAGCAATATTTAGCCACTGTGCAATCGAAACAATCGGGCTTGACGATTTAGTATTGGCCTTCCAGAAAGGAACTGGACGGAAGCGACGAAACTAAACTTGTGCATGTTTGTGTTTCTGTCAAGGTATCAGAAACACAAACACTATTCACATTTTCAGCCGCCAGGTTTTTATTTTCGATTTTATTGAAGAAAAACTGCAAAATATGACGTATTTTCTCTTCGTTGGTGTCAATAGTTGATGCGCCTTCAAACAATAATGAGTCATGCATTCACAAAACTCCCTGAGCAATTTCTTGAGTATGAATTTTTTTTAACGCCATCTAGCGTAACCCGATATTACGTACACAACAAGAGATACAAATTGCTAAAGCCGTCTATTGGAAAAATAATACATTTCTTTCATGTATAATCTAAAAAATACACCATATCTACCATTCAATCGATCTGGCAAAAATTGTAAAATATTTTATGTGAACATTTGCCAAAATTTTTGACGAATAAGATTAAACATATCAATTTGTAAATATATATGCATTTGCATCATATGCAGCCATATCCAAATGCAGCTATATTTTTATAAAAAAAAGTTAATGAGACGATAAGCGAAAACTCATAGCTGTTTTCGCTAATACTGCCGACAATTTTATAACTACTTAAACCTTCAACTTAAATCACTGGACCAAAAAAAAAAACAATCTAATGAACCACTTCACAGAGGAACAAAAGGTTCAAATTCAGTCAAACCGACATTTGATATGGTTTATTTCCCTGGTTGCTAGCTTAAAAACCATTATAATCGGTTTAATCAAATCCAGATCCCAAATTGCCAACAAATGACATATTTGTGTTTAAGGACCACTTTGTACTGTTCGTTAAGTTGATATCGAGTCGTTTAATGTCACCACTGTATACTAACATTTATTTAGTAACAGAACAGTTTTGTGTTTGCATGTGTATTGGCCACACATTACTACTACTCTTACTACTACCAACTACTACTACTATAATTCCACTCTTAACTTCACTCTCCACCACCCCTATTACAACAACCCACTCCCACTTAGTACAACAATATTGGGTCATCCTATTTAGGTGGAATTCCTCCACCACTTCCGATAAAAATCGATATGTAAAGTTTTAACTATTGGCACAGATCGTACTTAAACAATAATAAAAACAGTAATATAGTCCTATACTATATATCTGCTATATTTATCCTATATAGTATAATAATCATGTAATGCTAATGAATGAATGACTATTATAATGAATGATGATATGATGATAATGAAATCAACCGGAACGTACGACCCCTCCATGATTACTATAATTTTTTATGTAAACCGGAAATGATTATCTTGAAGATAATATTGGTTATAATTTGAATTTTGAATTTTTCTTTTTCCGTTCGTTATGTTTTTGTTTTTGACTTTTTTTTCCTTTTTGTGCAATCGATTCGTTGTAATCGATATTTTTATAATTATTGTTATCATTATTATTATGATTATTATTATTACAATTAAAATGTTGCATACAAATCAAAGAATTATTTATTATTATTATTATTTTTTCTCTCTCTTCCACATTTTCTACTTACAGTGGCGTCCACAAGCAATAGTATTTGAAATAGTTACAGATAAGAAATTCGATATAATCATTATGTTGTTTATTGGTTTAAACATGTTTACCATGACACTCGATCGTTACGATGCATCGCCCTCATACAATGCGGTCCTTGATTATCTCAATGCGATATTCGTAGTTATTTTCAGTGGCGAATGTCTGTTAAAAATATTCGCTTTACGATATCACTATTTCAAAGAGCCATGGAATTTATTTGATGTAGTAGTTGTCATTTTATCCATCTTAGGTAAGTAACCACTTTGCCGACTCCCAGCCAGTCCGCAAACAAAGCAAGAAAAAAAAAAACAACCAAAATATTAAGCCTTCAATTTGAAATTACTCGTATCCGTTAAATTCTTTGTGTTATTTGTTAATTGATGTAACTTTCCTAACCCCCCGCCTCCAAAACTAACCAATCAACTTATTAACCAACTAACCAACCAACCAGCCTTTGGCAAAAAAAAAAAAAAAAAATACTAAACCTTGTATATATACAATAGTACTATATACCTCGATGGCAAATACGATAAGTTATAGTATTTTGGCTTAAGGCATATAGTGTTTTTCAATCGACCTCCGATCAAACCGAGGAGATTTGTTAACATTATAGAGCCTTAAGTTTGACTCAGTGTTGTGTAAATGTTGTTAAACGAAAGTTAAACTAAACGTAAACGTAATGTTGTGCTTAAGTATATCTAAAACGTATAGAACTAATTATGATTTAATCTTTGTCTTTATTTCTTTGCCCTTTGTTTTCTATAAAAAAAAAAGTTTTAAGTAATTTCAATTTCAATTATTTCTATCATTCAGACTGCAAACGCAATTAAGTAATTTCAGGATTTCGTCCCATTCATCAGCTGATTGCTCTTGTAACACTAAGCTATTGAATGGACCGAAATCGGAAAACACATGAGATTTTTTAATTTTGTTGTTAGTCAATTTGCTATTTCAGACAAATTCACCATATTTTGTGTGTATTTCATATTTGTAAGAAGAGAGCCAGTTTTTCAGTGATTCAATGGGTAAACCAGTGATTTTGCTACTAATAATGTAGATTTTACGTATACAAATGCAGATTATACTTTTAACTTCGCTTTCAAGCTGCTTTATAAATGCCAACACTTTATTTATCGATCAATAACATTTGCCTCAAAAGCTTTTTATCAAACTAATAAAAAAAAAGAATAGTCATAATTAACCATCCAATTACTGGCTTTCAAAAAAAGCTTGCTGATATGGTAAATAAAATTTTAAAATTTAAATTGATTGCTAGAAAAAGCTTTTAAATTAAAACTTGTATAAAGGGGAGATGGGCTTAGTGGTCCCCGCCAGAGTTGCAGCAATTCGTCTTCAATATCCTTATTTTAAACTGCCAAAATCTAAACATATAATTTTTCGAAATACGCTAAACCATTCTCTTAATTTGAAAAAAGTTACTGTATATAATTTGGACTATCACAATCCACAACAATATAATAACTTTCAATACAATTTAAATCAAAAGATAGTAGTCCAGCCAAAAGTCTGCGAAAAAGCTCTTCCGTAAATGCAGGCGAAGATCAATATATATTTGCTCTAGTCTGGGAGCAATGAGAATTAAAGTCTTTCCGTCGAACGTTGATTTCATTTGATCCTAAAGAATGTTTAGTGCAAAGCACACATTTCAAATGAGGGAAAAAGCTGTAGCTTCATTACAACAGAAACTCAACGAAATCGAAAGCTTAAGTTCTTTTAATCCATTTCTAATAAATCTCAACCGTCTACTTCGTCTACTTTAAAGCCAATACAAATGAAAGCATTTTCCTGATAATTAAAATAAACTTATCTCAAGAAAGTAAAACTTATCACAAGATTTTATGTGTTTTCCTACAAATATTGTAGACAGGGATTCTTATAACATAAAGTTGGACTTCAGAGAAAGCTTATTGGCAGACTCAAAGTCCGAATGATTGACAAAGTTAATACTTCAATAACTTTGAAACATAATGAAATCTAAAGCTTTTTCCGATTTTCGATGCCTAAGTATAATTAGCAAATCTTAAGAATTGTTGAAAATCTTTTGTAAACGGTAGCCAATATGGATATTTTCTATACATCTTTTAATTTAGGACTATAAAAATTAAATCCTATCCTTTTTCTTCAAGATTGTAGCCATGAATTCTTGTTTCAATTGATTTCAAGAATTTCTAGTTTTAATTTTCATTCAATAAAACTAGTTTCAGCTCCCCTCCTATGGAGAGCAGAAACACTTACTGAGCGTTTGTTAGGCGAAAGAATTAAAAGATTGGTTTTACAAAATCAATCTGTAAATTCCTCAAATACATTATAAAATTTAGGCTTAAATCGTTCGGGTGAATGACAAAAAATTACTTACGTTACTTTTCTATAAAAAATAACGTAAAACTTTTTAAAAATGCCAATCCTTCGCAAATGTCAGCACATGCTTACAGCTTCGTTAAAATGTCTTAATAAGTTGCTAAACTACTCCCCTAATAAATTGAAATTGTAGAGATACCGGCTGGATAAGTAATCTATTACTCTCAGGAAAAGTAACGTTTTTTTCTAAAGCTCCATAGATTTCAAAGCACAACAAAGCACACCTAAAGTTTCATTAGACACCTTTAATAGGTTGTAAAATACTATAATATATCTACAGCTATGTTAGATTCCCTTTATAACTTACAGAAAGTAGACTCAAGCTATGCAGATATGACGTGCTTAAGTATAGTTATATCACTTTCAAAAAAAGCAGGTCCTTGTAGAGATATGAACTTTTTGCTTTTAGCAGTCAGTGACAAATTACAACCAGTAATTGTATACCTTATAGCCAAACTCAATTCTAAGACTGCAATAAATCTACATGGAAGTCTAGACCCATTTCTGCTAGACTCTTGAATAACCTTGAATTTTCTGGTTATTGGGTTCTTAGGCAAGTGTCCTATTTCTTTCGTGAAAACTAAAGTTTTCCGAAAGCTTCATCGAGCTACCAGTCGAAAGTATTTAACAGTTAAAATCCGATAGATTTCAAAGATCAATAAACATATTCCACAACACTATAGATTTGATATTAGGTGGGATGTGTCCAGAAATATATCGGCTTGAAAATATAACACGTATTCCCTTAACCTTTCTTTATTCGCGTAGCCAAACCTCTAAACTAATTTTTAGTTAAGGTTTAGCTTAAGGAAACTTTCACTGAAAAATGGCTCTTCTGTTACTAAGTAATTGGTTCTCTTTATAAATATTTATATTTAATTTCCCAAAAATAGTTATATTTGGTGTTTATTTTTGTGTTTCTTCTTTGAGCTTTCAATATAAAACTTGCCCATTTTGTACTCATAAGTAAACAAATTGTTACATTTAGTAAAACTATAAATATAAACAAAGTTGTTTTATAGCTCATTGAGAATGTCAGCAAATTATGTAATTTTGTGTGTTGTACAACTTTGGCCCATTCATCAGCTGATTTCCAACATAATAATCAGCTTTTGAATAGGTCTTAATTGGAAAGCCCTTTAAATTAGCTAATTTCGTTGGCAGTCTGCATGGCCTACTAAGCGTAATTTTGTCTATTATTTCATTTAATACTTTCGAAAATGTATGTGTACAAAACGAAAGGCTTTTATAAATATATTTATTCTGTTCAGTTTTCTGCCTTTATAACTACTAACAATATATATTTAAAACAGTGATGTTCAATCTATGTGTAATTTGACTACAAATCTATATATACATATATATGTTACATATAAACTTAAACCTAGACATTCCCATAGGAACTGAGCTTGTAAATTGTAGACGATTCCCCTTTCCTCGCCTATAAAATGAAAGTACAGTGATCAACGTCATGTTTTTTATGTACTCGTAGATTAAATAGGTCTTCTTTAGATGTGAAAACATACATTCCGTACATTCATCCCTCTAGATTAACAAACTCTCTCTATAAAATCTTTTGTATATATAGATTTCATATGTATTTAGTTCCAATTAAACAATTTTTATTAGACAGAGTGTGTCAAATGTCCAGGCGATTCTTTAGAATAGAAAACATTTTAGAAAAAAATCAAACATTGTCATTTTATCAAAATCCATAAGAACATTTAAAAAATGTCAACATTTTTCATATTAAAGTTATTACTGCAGTGCATAATAATAATATTTAAACTGTTATTCCAAGGTTTACAGGACTAGACGATTGAAGATTGTAACCATTCGCAATGAATGATGTAATTAAATATTGTTTTCGTATTCATTCATAACTAATGAAGTAAAGAAATATCAATTTTATATTCAGTTCAATCCCCCACTTCGCTTCTACTACTATTTGGACATGATTTCCTAGTTAATTTTCTTCTAACCGAAATATTTGTTTTTATGTATCGCAGTTGAAATTATTACAGATTTTTCAATTTCTTTTTAACATTTTAGAAATTTTCCAGTAAATATTATCAAAACCATTTCGAATACGCAAATATAAACCCCATTTATTTCCTATTTGATAATTTACATTTATTCAAGTTAAGCTCATAATTTATACGTTCTTCTAAAACGAAGCAGTATTATAGCAGTTATATTTCTGTAGTAAAGTTGCTTTTATTCGGTTATTTATATTAAAGTTTAACAGGTAATTCATTCAGTTTCCCATAAACGATAATAATAATTACACTTTTACCAGAAGGTGAAGTTAAATTGAACATTTTCATTAATTTAAAATAGTTCTGCAGCAGTAATAATTAAATTGTTAGTTCTACAATATTTCAATGTTTTGTTTTTTTTTTTTTTTTTTTTTTTTTTAACTGAAGCAATAGTAATTAAATTCTATAGAGCTGTTCGTTTTACAACGCTTCAAGTTTAAAAATTGAAAAATTCCACAATACCGATACAGTTATAGTATAACCAGACATTAAAATTTATCAGTAAGTTAAAATTTGTTAATTTACCTAAAATTTGTTAAACGTTCGATAAATCTTCCAGTAATTTTTAAAAATAAATTAAGGAGCAACTATGAATTATCATACATTGAAAATATTTCATTTATGGCATCCGCAAAACATGTTCATGTGATTTATGAAAACGTTATTCTTGGGGAATTTTCAGCATTTTTTAAATTCATTAATAAGGTTTATAACTAATTACGAAATGTCAATTTCATTTTTAATTAATTTCAAAAAAGTAAACTCTGAAACATCATTGAGTAAACATTTTTAATGCAAACAGGTTTAATTTGTAGTTAATTTTCTTCAAAATTAAATATCTTTATTAAATTGAGGCAAATATTAGTCATCTGACAAATCCTGTACAGTCGAAGAGAAATCTACAAATTTAGTTTTATTGATATACGAGTATATTATTCTGTAATTACACTAGCAGCTGCCAGAATAACTGTTAAACGCGGTTTTAGCACAAAGTGTTTCAATACGTCAGTATAGCTTACATAATTTGAATTATCTACAATGTAAGTGAAGCTTAAGACATCATCAATTCGTTTTAACATCAATCACTTTTCCCACATATTTGATTGGTTTAAAGAAATCCTTTATTTCAGAAACTCTTCAGTACTTCGCATAGGTGAATAGAATCCATTCTTAAGCAATATCCACACATAAGTTCACAAATTATTAACGTAATGTGGACACAGCTTAAATATTCATGAAGCTATCTCGTCAATTATGTATATTTAGAACATAAGCTAATCGCCTGCCCTCTATCGCACAATAATTGTACTCTTTTGAAAACTTTTGGCAATATTGTCATCTCAGTGTATGATATAAACAACTTTATCATATATGGAAGCGCTGATTTGCTCTTCTAGTGTTTCATTAATGAATACGAAGTGGTTTTAAGCTATGTCCACACAATGATTCTATATCAATTTTTAATAATCTGGTACTTAAACTCTTAAGCGGAGTGCATGCATATTGCAGACAAATTTGACTGTAATTTTGGCTAAATTCATATGCGGATTTAACTTCCATGACAATATTGAATTTATTTTAAAATACAGATTTTGTGGACTTAGTGAAACTAAATATTTACTACAGCGTTAATTTTTAGAAATTAAATTTGGGGTACTATCCTATCGTTTGAGCTTCAATCTGCAGGTTTCCCACATGCCACCTTCCCGCCACATTGACAAGTTGCAGCACGTTTTTTGCCTGTATGTCGAAGACAGTTTATTAAAATTTGTAAAAAGGAAAGCTTCAGGTTTAAGAGCTTTATCACAATAATCATCAATTCTGAAAGTAATTGAAACATATTTACGTGCTATGAACACAGCTTAAATATCCATGAAGTTATTATTTATTATTTCAATTCTTTCTGAAATACTTATGTATGTGTAGAATACAAGCTAATCACCTGCCCTCTACCGTACAATAATTGTACTCCTTTGAAAACTTTTGGCCATATTGTCATTCCAATGTATGACATAACCAGTATTATCGTATTTGGTTTAAGTTAAACTTTATGCATGGGTTAATTCCGCAGCTAATAACAATTTTAGATCAAACATTGTCTGCATAACGGCAAATGCGCGTCCTATGTAAAAGATATATGAAGGCCTCCCTCATTGTCAATTATTCGACTACTCGAAGTGTCTCTCAGACACATCGAGATGAGCACTGCTAAAATAATGATAGGTGGCTGTATCGGAGATTGAACACACGATCATGCGAACGATAGTCTTGTGCACCCAACTATCGCGCCACCTTCTGTCTTTTATATGTCATAAAAATAAGGAAAAACGACTTAACTCAGATTTTGTTGTTTTGAGATATTGAGTTTTTGCAAAAAGTCACTATTATGGACATTACATTTGAAGCATATAGAATTTTAAAATTGGGCTTAGTCGACAACTTTCATTTTAATGGCATAAATTGTAATAATATAATAAAAAAAAAAAACAAATTTGCACTTGCATTAAGTTCTAAAGATATTCAATATTTTTTTGAAAAATCTTTGTTTTGATAAATTGTTATAACTTGTGAACTACGCGAAATTTTGAAATTTGCTTACATATCAGCACAACAATAACCACGAATAAATACGACTTTGTCCCAACTCCACTTAAATCGTTTTTTCCTTGTAATTACAGATATTTAAAATAAATAAAAAATCCATTTTATGATCAATTTGTACTTCAGATTCATTTCTCCGCAGTTTAAGGAAACTTTAAGGTATAGAATTTGAAAAATTGGCTTTGATGTTTATACTAGCCATAACTGTTATGGGTTTAATACTAACATAATTTTAACATAGTTAAAAAATGTCGTCCTAATTCGAATAAACGCCTTCGCTTCTATCTAGTTGATTGCCAACTTTACGAGCGACGGATTTAAATAACGCTGTTAATAATAAGTTTAGAATAATTTAGCGAAGGGCAATATGTTTATATATTATGAACATTCAATTTGCATTCGAAGGTCCAAGTTTATGTTTAGGTCATTCATTAGGTTAATTTTTTCTCTTATTGGTTTACAGATTATTTTGGTCGAATAATTTTGCAAAATATTAAAAATTAAATTTATATTAAAGTAAAAGTATTTGAAAAGTGTCGTACTAATTTCAGTTAAAGCAATTTGTTGTGACCTATTGTATTGTCTATAGTTTTACGTACTCGATTTAAGTTAAAATTTCCAGTTAGTATAACTAAACTACTACTGATAGTTTAACTTTAGCTGACTAACTTTAAGCGGGAAATATGTTCACACATTACGAACATTAAGTTCGAATTAAAACATTTGTGAGTTCAATTTTGTAGGCTTAAGAGATTATTCTGCAATCTATTAAGCGTGAAAAGTAAATGAAAATATTGTACAATGTTCGGTTAAAAAAATTCCACTTAATATTATGGAGGGCGAAATATTCATGAAATAAGTTAAAAATTAACTCCATAATTCAAATCGTAATAACAAAAGTAGCTTACAGAATAATTCACAGGAAGGAGCCTATTTTCATCAGGGACCTTCGTCAAAATTCAGCACATAATGTTTTTGTTTCAAGACGAACTTTCACTTCTTGCTGTGATCGTTTCTAACCTGAATCATATTGAGTTAAATCGATTCTCTCTATCAAAAGAAAATGAAAAAGACCCGAAGCGAAACTATTGTTTTGCTCTATTTCTTTATCTGAATCCGAACTGAAACCAGATATCCAAATTTTGAGGCCTAAAAAGCTTCAAATCAAATTTTCTTCTGACCTTTGAATCCAGACTTTCAGAAATTCTTACAACTATTCCAAAACTTTATTTATTTTTTGAATTGATAATCTCTCTAATGAATCTCAGTTTTATACTGCGAATCGGTAACAACAAACATTTTATATTTTCGTTTATGGTGTATGGATCAAAATTAAAATTTAACAAAATTTTGCTGCGGTTGACAGAATCAGAATCAAAATTCTGTATAGCTTTGATTTGGACATTAGCCGTAATCAATTTGACATAAAATGTTTAGGTTTATACTTCGTTTATTGCTTGTTAAACTATTTTATAAATTTAAGGATTTAGTTATGCATTCGATTTAGATTGAGGTTTAATGTAGCCTAAATTGTTGTAGATGTTGAGTTGTTGAATAGTTGAGAAGTTGTTGAGAACAGTAAATCGAAAGAAAAGTGATTGAAAATTTTGGCACAAAGTTAGGTTAAATATTTCTAAAAGTTCAAGTTACAGTTGGGCAAAATCCTTACAGACTTTTGGTATTAAATTGATGTGTTGAAGGCGTTCGTTTGACTTAAAAACTAATTTAACAGAAATTGAGGATTTTTATGGAAAATAATTAGCTATAGCAATTATTTATTTAGCTTCTCAGGGTTTATAATTCAGGCGACTTGCAACAAATTCTTACGACAAAAACTTAAAGTTGAACATCACTGGTTTAAAATATTCTTCTTTTTTACCAATGAAAATACGTAAGCACAATAAGTATAGCAACGAAATGTATAGGTTTAAATTTTAATTTGACAAAAAGGCTTCAAGTTTTTATTAACAAAAACAAAACAAAAAACATATAACGTATAAAACGGCAACGGCTCTTCGCAACGGAAACAAGAAATCCGAACAGAAAACGAAAACTAAAAGATGGCTTAAAATATGCTTTACTACATTCAAAGGCGGCAGAAAGCTTTCATTTCACAGCTGGGTGTATTTTTCAGTTCATTTAAATTAAGCAACAGATAATAACAAACCGAAATACTGAAAAATGCCGTCCACGACGAAATGGAAGTTCGTTAGTTTCATTTTATGAAATACAATAAGAACAACATTTTTCTGCTGCTGGCTTTAAACTTAAATCAGCGCCTAATAGCTACGTTATTAAGCTCAACTACTACTACTACTAAAAAAATACTACTCTACCTAGTACCTCTCTATTACCTACAATTTCTCTACTGCTACATCCAGTACTTCAACGTTAACAATTTTTTTACAAAGTTTCACAGTTCAATTTAACATTTTTCGAATTTTTCGTTCAATTTTTCGTTTTGAATTCTCTTGTTATTCAATTCAATGTTAAATGTTTCATATTTAAATACAAGATTTCCGTTTTTCGATGTTTCTTATGTTCTTTTTTATGGAAACTTTTAAGTTTGCCAAGCTTTTAACTGAAAGCTTTTGTGTTTATTAAATGTAAACTTATACACTAACACTATCTCTATGTTACACACACCTCCCCCGCCCCCTGTCAGACTACACCAAAAGCTTTAAGAAATTAACCCTCACACAATAACCCTCCTCTCTAAACTCCTTGAAAACAGAAACAGAAGTTATTAGGTAAAGCTTTTTTAGCTTAAAGCTTATGAGAAAAAAAATTGAAAAAAATCACTTTGATCTCTAAGTGATATCCATAATGTCGAATATATTAATAACCCCCGCAATAACAGAAGCCTTACTTACCTACTACGCTTCGGACATTTTATGTCTCAAGACTCGCTCATGAAAACAAGAAGTATCGCGAAATTATCACCTTGTAAAAAACGAAGAAGAAGCTAAGCTCCGCCTAAGTTCTCTTTACTTTACGCTAATATGGCTATTTCGGCGGGGGGACGCGAGTCCCCCTCGCCTCTTTACGATTCAACCAGAGATATGTATGAATTGCCTACCTCAGCTCTAGGGGGCACTATTATACATGCCTCTGTAAGCTTTTCACTTGGCATGAAGCTTTTTAACAGCTATAACCGTTTTTTGAAGGTTGCGACTATCTGACAATCAGATACCGGAGAAGCGACTAATGAACGAAACGGCACCTTCAGGGGACGTTTATACTTGTCAAACCCCTACCAAGCAGCTGCTTTTTGCAATTTTTATATATATGCTTTTTACCATTCATGCCAATTAAAGTTTGAATCTTTTTAATGGTTTTGGTCCATACTGCCAGTGGATATTATGTACTTTACTATGAACTCTCGTAGTTTTATAGTAAATATTAGAATTACGTTTTTTTCCTTAGTTTTTCAAAAAATTCAAAAAATCTCAATTTGAACAAATGCATTTGTAGCAATTTACCGAAAACAAAAATTAGTGAATTGGTATTATAATTAGTAATTGTTCAATATACTAATTATATAGAGTCCATAGAGTCCAACACCTTTGTGTTATTTTTTATTTATGCATGCTTTGTGTTTTATCTTCTATATCTATAAGTCTATACCTTTATTTTAGTTATTTTTTCCAAGTTTTTAAAGTGAACAAAACAAGAAAGAGCTTTTCTCACTACTACCAAAACTTTTACTACTATCGTCGTACATCATGACATAAAGCTTTTTTTTGTTATCGACGAAAGCTACAACGCCAGCAGGAAACATTATTTGGTGTGGAGCTAATAAAAACTTAGCTGCAATGAAATCCTTGTAATACTAGAACATACTACCCAGCCAGATTTGGAAATATCAGCAGCGAAACAAAAATTGAAAGCTACAATTGAATATCGCAAACGGAAATGTGTATAAAAATCGTAAATAATGTTATATAATCTCCACCAAATTCAACAGAATAAATGGTAAGAATTTAATGTTACGCAAATTAGTGATATCGAACTTTAATATGAATGCCAACGAAAGTGTTTGACTATCGAAAATTTCCGTGATTTGTATCTGGCATGTCATGAACAACAGCGTTATGCACTAAACGTACGTGAACTTTCCCGGTTGCCGAGTTTTCTCATTCCCTTTACCACGATTATCCATATCGGCGAGCTTGGCCACTGATATGGGTCCTATAATAGCACCTTTGATGGCCTCCCATTGTGATATATTAACTTCCACCGGTTATAGATTTCAAAGAATACTCACAAACTGGAAAGAACGATCGCAGTCTCATGGAAGGATATTACGCTTTCTAATCAAGATCCTCTGATTTTCTCTACTACACACTATTGGAGCTTATTACTCCGCTTTCTCAGCACTTATTAAAAGTCATCTACAAAAACGTTTCCTCGAGCACTTAACAAATCCTTATCGCAAATTTCTTATTTTGGCGCTTAGAAGTTTTTCATATGATGTTCAGCAAAAGATGTGAACGCAAAAAAGTCTACTCAGGATGATGGTTGGATGAAGAATTGCATATCTGCTAGCATCTAATATATGAAGCTGGCCAAACCCAGATTCAAATTATTCTATGCTAGTACTAGAAGATTATCCTTATAACGGAAAATGACAAGAGTTAATACGTATAAACGAGGTAGAATAATATGGAACACAGTCTACTTTGGGGACGCCGTATATTTTCTTCTTCATCCCAGCTGAAGTATGAGCTCAGTCTCAAATGACTCTAATGTATAGAGAAATGATATCGTTAAAATAAATTTTTTCAAGGCTTTCCACAAAGAGTCTACTTATGTAGATCAAGAAACGTATTTAACATGGAGCTGGCTGTACTTTAGAGGCTGGCTGAAATTTTCACTATAATTTTAATGGATTAAGAATTCAATTTCATCCGCTCTCCAATTAGACACACGAGACATTAACTCGTAGCTACGAATTTTGTTTCTCTATTTGAAGGCGGAATGAAAGAAGATAATACACATTCCCCTGTACTTTAGTGGCTGTCAATAGGTCCCTGTAGCAAAGGATCTTTTGGTATTTTCCAGAACACAGGGGCTTTCAATATAAAGTCTGCCAATAAGAAGTGCTATCAAGGAAAGAAGTTAATATGGAATTTTATTGTACTTTAGAGATTATCTGAATGTAATATCAATCCAATTCTAGTACATAACGCCTAACTTCTAGATATACATTTCAATTTTCTTTTTTTCAATTCTTTCTCCATTGCAACTATGTTCATTTAGTTGTTTTGTGCATTCAAGATACTGATAACCTAACCTCTAACACGAATATAAGAGAGCACTACATGTAACAACAAATTTTCCAATTCTCTTTACTTTGGATCGCCTATTATTGTTCTATGTATCGTTGATTATTCAAAGCATTGGCATGATGGTCTCAAATTTAACAAAAAATGTTCATCTGCTTTTTAAGTGTCTTTACTTGTTAACTTTCCATCAAATGACTCATGGTAGAATCCATGGTGATCGGTCTATAATCCGTCAAACAACTACTCGTTCTTTTATTACCTCAGCAGAACATGTCAGTATTAATAATATCCAACCAAGAACTTGGTACTAGGCTCTATCTAGAACGTCGTTAGAAACTCAGTTCTTCATAGAATAAAACCAAATCCAACAGTCTATTAACAGTCGAATTAACAGTCTAAGCTTCTATTACCTTGGCAGAACCTTTAAGATTAATAATTCTGATGTCGGTCTATAGATAATCCAAGTTAAATTCAGGTTACAACCCTACAAAATTGGGAGTAGACCCGCATCTAGAAGGGTGTTAGGAACTCAGCTCTTCATTCATTTATCGATCTGTGTTTCTTGAGTTTTCTCCAGGAATATTTAGTTAGTTGTAGATTTACCAGGTCCCATGAGGACAGACTCTGGCCTTTTACAGCTTTAGTCTTTCGTGGCTTAATACTAAGCCATCGTCTATAATTGGCTTGATTTTTTCACTCCTGCTGTCATCCGGAACTTGCAACTTATTAACTAATTGCAGCACATTCTGATTGTTATTGACCAGATTTTTGGGTTGAATTTCGTCCTTCATATTAATTTCTTTATCTTTCTATGACCTTGCTTTCCCAGCCCATCCACAAATAGTTATTCTCATTAAAGTATTCCCCAACAGTAGGCTTACAATTGGCAGCGGTGTAGGGATTCTTAATCGCACTGTTGCTTTAGCATAATAAGAAATTGTACAATAATACTATATACTCGTACAGTATGTTTCCATTGTGTTCAGAAGCATCAGAATTTGGGGGAAAGCAGAATCTTCATGCGTTAGCCTTTTGCGAAATCTCTAGTTTCTGACAGTAGATTATAGAAATTTCTTATTCCACCGAATTGTTACTTAACCCTTCCTTCAGAAATTACTACAATGAATTCACACGGATGAGTAGAAATCAACGACCTACCAAGCCGTAACTCTTGAACAATTACTTCTGAGCGGGCAAGCCTATCAATATCAATCCAGAGGTTGTCCTGTTCTTCGGTACGTTCTTATTTTGGGAACTCTTTGGCTACAATAGAGCCAGTAGCCGCTAATCAGTGTGGCCAAAAGTAGGTGAAGGCTCTATCTAAAAGTCGAAATCATGAATGTCACAATCTGGAGATGTTACTATGCAACTTTCCATCCTTTTCCAAAGTAATCGTTAACGTTTTCACCTATATTTACTGAAAACTTCGTGTCGATCTGTGTCTCCGGTTACAAAATTTTAACTTGGTGGAGATTATATACGAAATTCGATTACGACGAAACTGAAAACTTACCTTTTTTTGTTTTACCATTTCCAATAGTTAATAATCGTAACTGTAACAGTAACTCGTATTTTAATTAGTTAGAACGTAACTTAATTAGTTTTGTTCCTAAATTGTAGTCTCTGCATCTCAAACGTTAGCATTAATCACAGATTCTTCTGATGATTCTTGCAGTCAGATGACTACGGGCAGTATGAAATCTTTTTCGTCATATGACTACAAATGAAATAACGTAATGTTAACATTCACATCTTGTAGTAAAATATCATCTATATATACATATAGATCGATCATAAATAACTTGCAAATCATTAGCGTAATCTCTCTCCCACTCCAGTTGACATTGCAATGTAGTTTAACATAAATGTAAGCGTAACGTAATCGTAAACATAAATGTAGTCATAACAGTGTTTATAACTGTTCAACGTAATTGTAAATTGTAGTTATACTCTTTTATTTAACCATAATATCCCTCCCCACTTTGTAGTTGTAATTTTCAAGTTTCCTGCTGGCGTCCGTAGCGTTTCCGAGAATAACCTAAATTCGGAATTACACGGAACTCAACTTATCACTCCCTACTCCTAACCTATTCGTACTGATAATGAGATGTGATAGCAAGTAACTCGATTAGACTCATGTAGAATCCTAACCTCCCTGTACTCGTATTAGTACACCACACCTCACCTTTTAGCGTGTGCGTGCTAGCGTGTAGCGTTTGGATGTATAGCAAATCTCATGTAAGTCTAGATCATCTCGAAATCAAATCGACCAATGAACAAAAAATTGAGGTTATGTTCAAAATTTTCTATGAATTTGATATCCAACGAGTTTTATTTTACGAAATCAGATTTGCTAATCCAACTAAAATGTATCCAAATTATAATGCTACGACATTTACAAAAAATGACTCTAAGGAAATCCAAAGACAGAGAGAGAGAGAGAGAGGAGTTCTAACCAAAGGAGTGATAATGTTGGGAATGTTTGCTACTAACCATATACTACGAATTATCGCAAGAAAACAGGAAATGAATAAACGAAATGATTTTCTGTTACAATCTTCACAAAAAAAAATTGTATAGAAAAATATTTCTCTAGTCGACGAAATGTTATTTTCTCATTTGGAAAATGTTCAAAACTCATGCTCATCATACAGACAGTTTTAAATAAAAAGCTCATACTAATACCATTTTTATATTTTAATAATAACAACTTTTTTTTTGAATAACTTTAAAAGCTCATCTTACAACCATTGCTATTCATAATATAAACTATTTTTAATGCTCGCTCTAATTAAAAATCTCATACAAATGCCATTTTAGTATTAACGGTATAAGCTTAAAGAAAAATATTTTAAATTCTCATCATTTCTTATGTTCGCATCGCAAAATCATAAATAAATTCATTAAATTCTCATCTAAAAACCACGTGTAATAAACATCTTGTAAACATATATTTAGACTTAACATAAAAATGCATAAAAATAAAACACTCTTCAATGTAAATTTTTTAAGAAAAGTGTAATTTAAACAGCAAATTGGCAAATTTTTTACTTAAAAATCTTCTTAGGCCAGTTAAAAAGCATAAGTGTTTGTCACATGTTCTGTAAGCTTTTTATGGAGTTTTCTATGTGCTTAAATTAACGCTGCATTTCTTTGGTTTGTATTATTATATTATTTTAGTAGTTTTTAATTATCTCCAAAACTGGAAGAATATTTCAAATCTAACAAAAAGCTGCAAGTGTTTTCAAAAGTTCGTTGAGATAAGAGTATGACATAACATGAAAGCTGTCAAACTGATACGTTTTTTATCATCTCAATAAGGCTTTTATCGTTTAAAATCTCTCACTTTTCCTCTGTTATTTCGCATTGTCTTCATATAGAGACTCCCATTGTTACGGAACGGAACCTTAAAGGTTGGATTAAGTCTTTCTACAACTAAATTAGGCAAGCGTGCCGTTTAGGTCCACATATTCTAAAAAACATAGAGCGGACACTATGTAAGCTTAGAGGCAAGTAATTTAAAACCGGAAGAGTCAAGAGTACAGCGAATAAGCTCATAAGTTTATATTTATTGGGTTAAAGCTTTCTTCACTTGACTACACTCGAAAGCTTTTTCACATTTATCTTTATAGAGAAACCCGAACTGTTAGTCAACTGTGATCATACCTTCGTTAAAAGTTGGCGTAAAGCTTTCTACAAGTAAAAACATATTCCCTTTAGAACTCGTTTTCAGCTTTTATCCTTTAAAAACAATTCGATGGAATACGAAAGTATTGTGAGGTTAGGAGCAACTTACTGGTTATATAAATATAGAACATATAATGAAATCTTAGACTTTTTGTGGACTAATACCGAAGGGATATTTTTAAAGCGTTTTAGCTGAACAAATCTTAAATATTTTCTAATGCGCATAAATCTTTCAGAGATAGTAATAATTTTATCAATAAATTTAACTATGTGGAAAATCAGATATTGAATGAGACGAAGTGTCATAACTTACGAAATTACTTCATTTTGCCGGTTGTGTGACTGAGCTGTAATGATTCGTATCCTTAGTGCATCAAAAGATAGCAAAGAATTTTCTAACTAAATCTCTTTCCATTTGCTTCAAACTTACTTCGAAAAAAACAGTACAAAGCGAAAATGTATTTAAAAACATTTTTCCAAATAATTTAAAATTCTCTAAAAAAATGGTTTAAAATTCGCGTTTCAAAACAGAAAGCTTTTTAACTTTAATTTAGAAAACATTATTAAAACAGGCAGCATCATTATGAGAGCTTTAGTTTTAATGTTCTTGTAAGAAGCTTCTAAGCATTCAAGCTTTTTTATAATTCTATTATTTTTAGCAAAGTATCCATTTAAAAACTGTTTAAATTACATTTGAAAAGCCACACAAATATCTCATGGAATTACCATTTCATAAAAGCTCATTAAATCGTGACATTCCCGTAATGTTTCATGTAAATTATATGTAAGTTTCCATCGTATTTATAAGTACACTTTTTAAATGTTGTATTTTTAACTAATTGTTGTTGTTTCTATATGTTACCTACTTATATATACATATAACTTTGTTTTTAAAGTTTAGAAGCGCCCGTACTCCTTTTTAGCCATCGTAAGATTTCTACTATATATACAGAGATCTTGTGTGTCTATGTAAAAGCTTTCCCCGCCCTTGCGCCGCGCAGTCCAGTGAAAAATAAAAGCTCCAGCTCAGCTCAATATCCAGCTAAGCCCGCGCTACTTAAGCTCTAAACCAAGCCCAGCTCAGTCTTAATTTGATTACTAACCTTCTTTATATGTTGATGTTGTTGGTTCTTATAATTATTATTTTCATGTTTCTTTTTCGTTGAAGCTGTTATTTATTTATGTACAATTGATGTTAAATGTTGAACGTCCTGTAACATGTCCTCGTAATGAATTTTTAAACGGAAGGCTATTTTATGGGTTGTAAATCTGCTGTTACTCTACGCCCCCGACCCCTTGTCCCCCTCCCACTCTTTCATTCCTTTCCGCTCTTCCAGATCCTTTCTATGCTATTTTCTCTTGTATTAGTCTTGTTCTTCGCAAATTGTTCTATAATATTTCTTCCCCCTCCTCCTTTAACATCACAAAAAAAAAAAAAAATGCAAAAACCTAGGTCTTGTACTCAGCGACATCATTGAGAAGTATTTCGTGTCGCCAACGTTGCTGCGTGTGGTCCGTGTGGCGAAAGTGGGTCGTGTCCTGCGTTTGGTCAAGGGTGCCAAGGGTATCAGGACGTTGCTGTTCGCGTTAGCGATGTCATTGCCTGCCTTATTCAACATTTGTTTATTGCTGTTCTTGGTGATGTTCATCTTTGCCATCTTTGGGATGTCCTTCTTTATGCATGTCAAAGAGAGGAGCGGCATTACTGATGTGTATAATTTTAAGACATTTGGCCAAAGTATGATATTGCTGTTTCAGGTAAGCTACCACAATTCTCATACGGTTCATGTTGTCTATTGTTGTTGTCGTTGGGTGATATTCCCTTTGGTATACATGTTGAATCAAATGCAAATACAAAACAAAACAAAACAAAACACCCACACGAACATGCCACGCTCACCCAAACGAACGTAAGAAATACATCTACACTCACACAAAGACTAATACTTTTAACACAATCGTTACTCAAAACATGAAATCTACACGCTGACTCTACGATTTCGTTGCAATCTCTCACGTAACACGAGCGGTAGGTAGGTGGGCACTACGTATCAGCTGAATAGTTTCACAGTAAACAGATTCAAGAGCTCCATAGGCAGAGTGAGAAGTAAAAAAAGTTCATTGAAATTGTTCTAAAAGCGATCATAATCCTTTAACAGTTGGTTGTAAATATCACCAACATGGTATGAAAATGCTTTGCTCGTTGCCATGAAATTATTTCCAATTCCTAACTAAAGCGTTAATTTTTAACAAGCAAACAAACAAAAATGAAGGTGGGTCAAAATTGCCCCAAATTCTAAGCCATCTCAAAGAAGTGGTCGATTTATTACATCTACAGAAAATAGTAGTAAATTTCTGCAAAGCTAACGTTTCACAGTCTTAAGAATTTTGCAGTTAGGGCGACACATATAAGATGTTCATTGAAAGTGCATAAAAGTCAGCGACATTCTTTTATCAATCGCTTGTGAACCTCGCAAAATTGTACCAAAATGAGGCCTGATTTTATGAGATCATTAGTTTAGTCATTGCTGTTAAATCATTTGATTTAAACGAAATAATATGCTTATGAATTGTACTGACTTTTCAACAAATAATTTTCCGTATAATAATTGGCTAGCAGGCTGGCATAAAATTTGAAATGGCATAAAATTTGTCAAATTAATTAGAAGTACGGAAATCAAAGAAACCCAAAACCACTAAATTTCGCTGGAAGTCTGTTTGGCGCCTAACCAAATTCATATATAAAATTCAATGCAATAGTATTATTCTATAGAAACAGTGAATATGGAGAAAGCTCCTCAAAGATACGTAATATTATACAAATATTATACAAATCTAACAAAAACTATAGATGCCTTTAAATTATTCTGTTTCCATTGCCAGCAATTTAGTTAATTCAATCCCATAAGAAATAGAACTTTGGCTAGAAATGCACAAATTTTAAAAAACTTTCGCAAGCAACTATGCGATATTTCGTTTGCAAGCGATAACAAATTCAAACAAATTTATTTGAAAAGCTCGTCGCTATGAAATTATTTTGTGTGGATTGCTATTAATGCAATCTGCTTAATATAAATCACATGCAAATACATAACACTTGCATTTATAATGTTTCTTCAACTAGCTACGACATAACAATAGTTGTAGCTGTATTAAAATTGCCCCAAACTCAAGGTCTATCTAAAGAGTTTTAATATTTACACAATATTTGACTATATTAGTTGGAGAAACGATCAGCAGGGAATTCAAAAAAAGCTCAATCTTCAACAAATTGGCATTACTCTAGATAACGTTTATAAAACTGACAAAAACTTTATTCATCAACTTTGTTACCAAAAAATTCAATTATTATCAGCAAAATTCTGTACATATGAATTGAACGTAGACTACATACGACCACGAAGAAAGTATAGGCGGGCCACGAGAATTTCTCAGCAAATTCAATTCAATTCAATCGAATTCAATTTGTTATATCTAAATGAAATTCGACTGCAATATCTAAGAAAATGATTATGAATTCAACGAGAGCTATGAAAAAATCAAAAAAACAAAAACTTAGCCCCGTCAATACTTCAATTTTCATTTAAGACTGCCACATATACCACCTTATCCATTGTTCGACTTTAAAGGTAAAGTTAAATATGATTTTATTGTAACTTTTATTTCATCATAATGCTCGGACCTTGCCATTATGTACAAAATACAATGTCATTTAAATGATCGCCTCTATAGGTAGATTGGTTGCAGCGGCGGATCCTTTGGCGTAGTTCTCAACCATTTTTTCACACATTTCGGGCGGTATCTCGGCGATAGTTTGACGAATGTTGGTTCTCAAATGCTCCAACGTTTGGGAATTATCCGCGTAAACACGGTCTTTATCGTAGCTCCACAAAAAAAGTCTAACGGCGTCAAATCGCATGATCTCGGTGGCCAATTGACGTCGCTAAAACGTGAAATTTCGCTTTCTGGAAACTTATAATGCAATAAAGCCAAAATCGGTCGTGTTATGTGGCTCGTGGCACCGCCTTGTTGAAACCTATATCGTCTACTTCATAATCTTCAATTGCCGGCAAAAAAGATCGGTTATCATATTGCCATAGCGCTCGAAATTGAAATTCGGATTATCCGCCACACTTTCTCTAACAGAACCGATATTTTCGGCATTGTGTACATAGCGATTATGCACTGGCCTGACCACATCTGCAACGCTTTCAGTTCATTCAAATTTCTATATAATCTTGCGAATTCCTTGCACAGTGACGACCATAATAATCACGTAATACATGAAAAGTGTTCACGTTTGAATCAACACTTTTGTACCAAGTTTTAACTATTTTTAACCATCCTTCAGTTGTTAAACGTATCCACATTCGCAAATGGCAAGCCTTCACTAAATAAATAACACTTCAGGTGACAGGCATTTAACAGCTGACAGCCTTGCCAGACCACTGGTTTTGAAACCACTAAATCGATAACCCCATACTTTCAGTAAAAATATATTTCATGCCCTTGCACCAAGCTCGATGTTACGAAATTCGGTAACGCGTATTGCACAAATTACTTTTATATCTGATTCATGCTGCGGACAAAATTCAGTAATGTTGCATGAGTTTTCATTCCACTCAACAACAGATTTTCCACATAAGAATCAGCTGTCATACGTGCCTACATCCGAAAGCGCATGAAATTATTTATTTTTGTCGGTGGTCGTTATAAGATATTAAACATAATTAAATATATGTTTTCCCAAATTTATGTCTGACGTACGTCAACGGTAGGTCGGCCCTTTGTATGTAACAAAAGGCAGATAAATCATGTAATTGTCAATTCTTAGCTTCCAACTCACAAATCCACCGCCAATCTGTTAAAGCAAATACATTTCGGATTCGGCAATAATTACCTTTACCACAATTCCAATGGAAGAAGCCTGTTATATGGTCAAGGATACATGTGTAGCTATAGCTTTAATGCCAGTTCCTACGAATTCCGTGGGCGACATCTTAACACTCCCAATATCGTCGATGTGCTGCTCCAATAATTAAGTTTAAGTTCCTTATCAGATTTCCGAAAAGTCTAATTTATTATGACACATGCTTTATTATTACTTACCTTTAAGCAAAATCAACGTATTATGTAGAAGCACAGTGTTGTGAGACAACTACACCTCAACTGTTGCACTTGACAGTATCTCTATTACGTACAGTTTGTAACGAAATCACTTCATACGTGTACGAAAATCACTAGAACACATACCACTGTCACAATCACACAAACACACACACACAATGTACTTGCAAATGCGTGCGGTTAACTGTCACATACAAAGATGATACGCATCCCTCATCCGGAAGTGATCTTTGTGTGCGAAGTTGCCCCACTGTAAGTCTAAGTCTGTCACTTTGTCTCTCTGTCGATCCACACTACGCACGTCTATATATATAGGTATATACATAGTACGGCGTATGTGCAGAAAAAGCACGAGGAAGATATAAAAATACATATCAGGAAAACATACAAACCTCTAAAGAAGAATATGATAATGAGGAAGAAGAAGAAAATACAGAAAATAAACCAAAGAAGCATAAAAGGGAATATCACATGTTGATTCAAGCTGCGGTAGTTGTTGGTAAAAGCTAAATTAGTGCGTTCTTTTTTTAAACAAAATTCTACTACTACTACTACTACTTCATCTGAAAACTCGTATATTATTTTCCCCCCAATAAGAACCTACCCTAAAAGCTTCAGCTGCTTCAAAACTCTCATATTTTGTCCCGTTCTATTTAGTTGATATATTTTTTCCATTTCACATTACTCAGTTTTTGCATAAACCTTACTGTACATTATGTTTGCTATGTCTAATAGTCTTTTCATCAAAATATATTTCTATTTCCATACGAGTTTACGGCTTTGGGACAGTGGACCCACGTATAATATGGTTATAGTGCGTCAAAGCAGTTGGCGTAATCACTCGCTTCATACGGACATCACAACGGAGAGACAGCGAATTAGAAGGAAGAGGGACTGAGACAAAAATGTTATTGGAACGGACTTCAGGGAATAGCGAAAACGGAAATGCTTCTAGTTTTGTGACCAAAATTGGTTGATTTTTCGAAATTTCTACAAGCTTTATGACAGTGTTAGGACGAATTCTACCCCTGCTCAAAATTGACTATTACGATACCTTCCCTGATCACAGAGAAGCAATAATTCTAATGACCATACAGAAGATGTGCCTTTTTCTCAAAGTTATAGGTCTAGCTTAATTCGATTTGATTTGCTAAATTGGAAATATCCAATCACTAAGTTGCGACTTAAATCCACTAAGCGATTATCTATTGTATGTATAGCTCTATTGTATGAAAGCATCTCAAACCAATACTCGGAAGCGCCATCCGTGATCCCGTTCACTAGATTGACAGATCCGGTAAAAGCTTCTCAAATCAACATTCAGAGTCTTTAACAGATATTTCAGCACCCAATTTTTCAATGAAATTCATCACTGATATTTTGATGAATTAACTAAAGGTTGGACTTTTTAGAAAGGCACCTTAAAAAGGTAGTTTACTACTTGACAATCAGATTTCCACAATTTGCATGGAGAGATAAGTGAAGCAAATGAAAACTTGCAGAAATATAACACTAAGTCAGACTATAATCCTTCCTATTACTATATCTGCTAATGCCTCATGAATCGTTCACTATCAGAAAATATGAATTGAAAATTAGCCTATCATAGTGTTTCGGAGAACTGAAGAACATTAATTTAAACTTTTCACAGAAAGCTAAATAACAAGTATGAATTCCAGTTAGTTCGTGAATTCCAGGCATTTATATTTAATAATAAACAATAGATTTTCGAGACGTAACATGCTGACTTACATTAGTTCTTATTAAATTTCCCCAAGATCTATGACAATTTGACGTTTAAATGTGATCTACCGTAACCAGTTCTTCGATGACATGCTTAAAATTCAAATTTGATCTAACAAATAGAATATTTAGTGACTTCGCAAAATTTCAATCTCATACTTCATCGTCTAAAGCTCTTCTCTAATTTTTTATGTGTTGTACGCGAGTCCACTGTACTTTTTTCAGTTCCCTTTGAGTTGCTCTTTTTACTCACACCCGCACACACTCTTCTTCTTCTTAAGTCTTACAAAAGCTTTGTTTACAAAACATTTCATAAGCTTCCTAAGCTAAAAAACCGAAAAAAATCTAATATAGCTATTTCAACAAACACCAAATATAAAATGTTATAATTCCTCATTAAAAATACTAGAAAAGCTTTACGCAAACTTCCATCCTCCTCCCCAAAAAAAAAGGCAAAAACAAGCAAGCTTTAAAGAGAAGCTTAAGTCATCAAACTTAGATGCTTTTTTACAAAGCTGCTAGCTCCTCTCCTCGCCCCCCATATGTACTATGTATTTTATCCCAGATCCAGAGCTTTACAGCCTCTGCAAAAGCTTTTAAGCTTTATTAATTTCTTAAGTTGTGTATTTTAGAGAAGCTTTCAAGGGCCTTCTCCACTACCAACACCAACAACAACAATCCAAAGCTGTTTAGGTTATAAACAAACAAAAACCAACACCAAAGCTTCGTAGTTAGTGGAAAAAATACAACAAATTTAGAGACATTTACAAAAAAAAACACCATAGTAGCGCCAAAAGCAAAAAACTAAGCAAAAAGTAAAAAAAAGCGACAAAGCTCCTTAGGAATCAATAGTGATGATAATTGCTTTAACCCAATTGATTGTAGTTGATTTACTTAAACTTTGCTTGCTGCCCCCAAAAACTTTCGCCAAACCTAAGGTTTACTAGTTTGATCCAAACCATAAATCCTAGATCAATCTAGTTTTTATTTGGGTTATCACCGCAAAATCTCCGCAATTCCCAAATTAGTCTGGCTACTGGCAACCAGCCAACAGCTGCGGCCAACTGAAGCTTTCGGATCTCATTTTAAATCCTTGCATTTTGCGCTATCAACTAGATTAACCACTCTAACTAACTACTCTGTATAGTCCATTACTAACCAAGTCGAAACAACATCGACCTCATTACCTAGTAGGCAATCACTCAGGTCTAGCTAGAGTGATTGTGCTGTACAAAAAGTTTAATACTTTATAAACTACCTAGAATACCACCTACTTAACCACATAACATATTTGTTATTTGTTTGATACAATTTGAGACATATGGAACTAATCTATACCATCTCTATATATTTCTACCCCCAACTTTTTTCACTGCTTGCAAAATCAAACAAACAAATGAATGAACTTAAAATAACGACCCACACCCACCCACGTGCCAACCCAACCGTTCCAATATACTAAACAAATAAATATATATATATTTACATATATATATATGTGTCAATCACATATATATCCAAATCGGACAATCTGTGTGGCGATCAATCCAAAATCCTTTTTGATCGATAACGATCCCTCGAAACACAGATGTCTACCTCAGCCGGTTGGGATGGTGTTTTAGACGCCATTATCAATGAGGAAAATTGCGATCCACCCGACAACGACAAAGGCTATCCGGGCAATTGTGGTTCAGCGACCGTTGGAATTACGTTTCTCCTTTCATATCTAGTTATAAGCTTTTTGATAGTTATTAATATGTACATTGCTGTCATTCTCGAGAACTATAGCCAGGCTACCGAGGATGTACAAGAGGGTCTCACCGATGACGACTACGACATGTATTATGAAATTTGGCAGCAGTTCGATCCAGAAGGTACCCAGTACATACGCTACGATCAGCTGTCCGAGTTCTTGGATGTGCTCGAGCCGCCACTGCAAATACACAAGCCGAACAAGTACAAAATTATCTCGATGGATATCCCGATCTGTCGCGGGGATATGATGTACTGCGTAGACATCTTGGATGCCCTCACCAAAGACTTCTTTGCGCGCAAGGGCAATCCGATCGAGGAGACCGGTGAGATAGGCGAGATCGCGGCCCGACCCGATACCGAAGGTTACGATCCGGTGTCATCGACACTGTGGCGCCAGCGCGAAGAGTACTGTGCCAAGCTGATAAAGACGGCGTGGAAGCGGTACAAGTACGGTGAACCAGAAGAGAAGCCCGCGGAGACGGAAGATGGCGAGGGCGGCGAAGGAGGTGATGATGGCGGCGAGGGTGGTGACGGAGGCAACGGTGCTCCCGGAGGAGATGACGGCGGTGAAGCTGGAGCAGCGGCAGCAACGACGACGCCTTTAGACGGTGGAGCGACCGGTGGCGAAGCGGGCGAGGCAGGTGTAACGTCGCTGCAGGGCGCCGAAGGCGTGACGGCAAATGGTGCTAATGGTACTGGTCCCCTCAGTCCGGGCTGTGTGAGTGGCGGCAGTGGTGGCCGCCAGACGGCCGTGTTGGTCGAAAGTGATGGCTTTGTAACAAAAAACGGTCATAAGGTTGTAATACACTCGAGATCGCCGAGCATAACATCCAGGACGGCAGATGTCTGAGCCAGGCCTCGCCCCCCCCCTCCAAGATGCACGCGAGAACTAAAGCGTTAATTTTCTGCTAAAACAACAACAACTACTACTACAAGAACACAATGTACACATACACAAACAACAAGAATAACAGTAACAACTACAACTACAACAACAACTAAATAAACGAAACAACAACACCGTACAAAAAAAAAAAACAAAGCGCAAATAATTCTTTCAGTTAAACATACGACAAAACGGAAACGGAAATTGTTCGGCGAATATAGAAACGTTCTTCGTCGACAATAAGAACAACAACAACAATCAGGTTATCTACATCAACAACCAAACGGATGAATGCGGTTTTTAAAACAACAGCAGCAGCAACAACAACAACAACAACCAAGAGTTTATATAGAGAAACATTGTAAGGAAATATGTTTAACAAACAAGATTTATGTTAAAAATTCTTTTAATTACAAACATTTTTTTACGAAATATATATTTTTATATTACTTTTCTTCAATTAATTTTTGTAATGTCTAAGTTGTATTTTCCGTTTAGTTTTAGTTTTTAATTTTGAATTTTTCTTTCTCCTTCTTTTCAACTACTGTATATATTAATGATATTAAATGGGATTAACTAGAAATTTTAAGACAGCAACAAAAAGAAATTAATAAAAACTATATTTCAATTTACGAGCTCTGATAATTGTATTGTAAACGGGTTTTTCTTTTGAATTTTATTTAATTTGTAAAAAAAAAAAAATAAATTTGAAAAAATTTTTTTGAAACAAAAAATTTTTTTTTTAAAAATTATTAACAACTATCGAGTAAACTTAAAACAACAATTGTAAAAAAGTTAAGACAAACATAACAAAAGAAAATGCTTTTAAAACGAAACACACAAAAAAATGTTAAGAAAATTACAAAAAAAAAAAATCTTTAAAAAATTAATTTATAACTTAAGCCGACTGCCAAACAATGATAAATATTTTAAAAACAAACAAAAAAATCTTAAAAAAATAAACAATAAAACTCTCTAACAAAAGCACAGCTGAAGTAAAATAAACAACATAAAACTACAACTACAAAAACAACACCATAAAAACAAAAATTTATTAATAATTTAAAAGAAAAAAGCACAACACCACCACCACCTCTACCACTACCCCTGCTACTACTAAAGACACCACTCTATCCAAAACCAAACAACAACATCCACAACACCGACCCCCCTTAAACCGTGATTGTCTAAGCATCGCGGAGGCAATCACAGGTTTAAACCTAAGATAAACACATTGAAACGAACATACAAAACAGACACTTACACTGACACGAAATACTGAAAAACTTGGAGTTGGGGCGCAGAAATCAAAGTTATATACCAAAAACCAACAAACCTAAACAAATAAGTAACTAACCGACAGTTAAATCTAACGAAAACAAACTAAACAATGCGTGTTGTGATGTTGATGTTGACAAGGAAGACAAAAAACGAATAAAACTTAAAAGAGACGAAGAACATTTAAAAAAAAAGCAAACAAAAAGATGAAAAAAAATCAAAGAAATAAAGAAAAGGAAGAAAGCTAACTAATGACAAAATATTCAACAACAAAAGACAATTAAAATGAAAACAACCCAAGAAAAACGACCCAACAAAACTGTTCAAAATAATAACATTAAAAAAGGGAGAAAATAAAAGAAGGAACTATCACAGAATCATAGACAGAGCACTGCAATATTGAACAATTTAGAATGAATTGAACAAGTTTTGTACATTACAACAAACAAAACCCAGAAATAAACTACAACTACAACATCTTACATATAAATATAGACGTAAAGAACATTTTTGAAAATGGAAACCATTCAGAATATTAATAATTTCTCACAAACCCGCAAATTTGTATAATTTTCCCTTTACTTTTATTTGAAACCGAACGGTTTATATAATTTTGAAAAACATAAAAAAATACAACGCAAAGTGTGTAAAAGAAGTGTTACCAATGTGACGCTTAATAAAAAAAAAAAACAACCCGAAAAAACTGGTAGCGAAATTTTCCAAAAATTAACAGAAAAAAGACCAAACTATAAAAAAACCAACAGGAATAATGCGCTCCTTGTTAAAACAAAATCAAATCAATTTTTAAACTTTGTGTTTTCTCTTTTAAAAGTGGAACAAAAATCTTAATTTGTGAGCAACTTATTTTTAATTTGCTTAGTTTTCATTTTCTTGAGGAATAATGTTTATAATATTTATACGCTCAATAAGCTACATTTAATTTAATTATGTTTAAATTGCTTACGTCTAAAATCCCTGCAAGCGGTTGTTACGACATCTAAGTAAAGCGTCAGTATCGCCTAAATGAGCCGCATACGCTGAGTATATTGTGAAAGTTTGTGATATGGTCAAGAAACGTAAGTCGATTCCCCCTTTCCAAAGGCAATAACCTAAATGCAACAGATCTTAACTGCTACAGAAAGACAACCTTAACTTATCGCGTTCAAGCATTTCGATTTTCTATTTTCAATAGTAGCAAACTAACTACATTGTGAAGGCTGATATTGATCTCAAATTGAATTCCGTTTTCCATAATAAAATACAAATTGTACATATTGAGCACAAGGGTTGTTCAACAACAACTTTTCTGTTGTCTTGTAATTGTTGGTAAAGCAAAGGTTCATATTCAAAAATAATTGAATGAAGGCATCACACCAACAAATGATAAATTTAAATTTGCTCAAAAGTGAGTTTCAATAAATATCAACTGCTTTCTATTTGTACTCATATAACATTTTTCTGTATTATTGCACTCCACGTAGGGGCAAAGATAAAATTAAATTGTCTCAAAGGAATTCTGTATAAGGTCCACACTAGCCTTGAGAGCAGAAAGTATCAGCAGTATCATAAAAAACGGATTTATATGCATTATTCTAGCTGCAGCAGATGTTAAGACCTGTTAAGTTAACATCCCGCCTTTTCTCGTTTAAGTTTGTGAAAACTTCAATTTCATGTATCCAAAAGTGGGTGCATCACACATCAAATTTGTGTACTTTTAAGACGTTTTATAAATTTACCCTGAAACTGAAAGTGCACATTAGTGGCTGATTATTACCATACTACAAGATTTATCAAGCCAAACGTACATCAATCTAAATACCACGTTCTAACACACAATATTTCTAAGATTTCTCTATACGAGTATATATATTAGTAAGAGGCTTGATCTAAACATTTGTTAGTCAATTAAAGTAAGCAGTTTTTGCCAATGACCTGTCATTAGACACATGGTCGTTTTTCGAGATTCAAACTGGTTAAAGAATAATAGTAGATCGCGATAACAACTGGCAGTTCAGTAATCTTTACTCAATTCAAGTTTAATGAATTCTAAGCAATGATCTGCTCTTAGACATGGAGTAGTTATTCAAATTTCGTAATATAGGCCGGTAGTTGTTAATGAATTATTGTTAAAGTTCACTAAATTCTACATAACGATTTGCAATTAAACGCAGGGTCGTTATTCAAATCGAGTATTTTGGTCGAAGAGTAACTGCGTAAACTGTCAGGTGCGCGGATGTAACCCAATTACTGTTACTCAGTGAAGATGTAATCAATTCTACACAGCCACGTACAATTAATACAGAGTTGTTATTCAAATCTGATGTTCGGTTCGAATTGGGAAAACATGAGGAGAGTCATGATTTTTTAAGGGATTACACTGAGTCAATTCTGTTTCCAAATCGTGAAACTCACTGCATTTCCAGTTTTCGTAAATTTGAAGTAGACAAATTTTACAAATATACTAAGCTTCATTTTACTTGATGTTCCGACATTTCGAAAGAAATTATACTCTAAAGGCTACCATTAAGCTGAGGCATCCATTTCAAAACCTGTTAGGAACTCTTTGGAATTTCGTGCTGAGCATTTGTCTCATCTACATACAGCTGATCGATATTTGCGGAATTAAACAGTATTCATAGCCAGAAGCATTTTAAACATTCCATTCCATTTTAAATATGCAATCAAATAGAAATTTCAGCATTTATGCCAAACATTTATCAAAAACATTCGAATAATTCTCATCGAAGCAAAAATCTACTAGGCGCTGACGCTTTATTTCATTACCGCCAACGGGTTTAATAGTTTGATAACACCGCCACTTCCACCCAAATCCCACAAAATCTATAACACACAAGCCCACAGACACTCAACACTTACACATACATATACACATACACATATATATTTACACAAAATCCGTGATATACATATGTACGCAGACATAACCTATAATAAAGATAAACAAATAGGTTAATAACATCCTATACCCGTTACAGTTGCCATTTTGTTTGATCAATTAATTATTTGATTGATTGTAACAAAAATGTTATCATTGATAAGTTACGATTATTAAAAGAAAAAAAAAAAAAAAAACAATTGGCTTTTTTATACCTACAATATGTAAATTGTAAATTATTGAAAAGAACACAAAAAATCAAAAAAAAATATTTTTGTTTCAACTTCTATTTGTACCATTTCAAATCAATTACAGAGCTTTAGCATTACTAGAATTTTTTAATATTTTTTCGTTTTAAACTAAGTTTAATAATGTATTTTTTGTTGGATTATGATTGTGTTTCGTTTTTTTTTTTATACGTAAAATGTTTGTTTGGTTTTTATACATTTTTATAAAAAAAATTGGCTAGAATCGTTATGAAAGCTTTTGCTTTTTTATTTAAATTTTATTTGGATATATTTTTGTAATTGCCAAGCTAGTATAAGACTTCTATTAAAAATATTCAAAGGCAGTGAGAGGTAGATGAAAGAAAATCCTTTAAGGACCGAACAGAAGTGTCAGCTTTTATTCCTCATGTTTCTTAATTTCGTTTTGAAATTCGAATAATATTTGCAATTTCCAAGTTTTTGCGTTATCTTTGACATGATGCAGGTCTAGAAATCGGTAACTGAGCAGTTATTGATGCGCAAATCAAATTCAGCAGAGTCAAAAGTCAAATTTAAAGCAGAATGGATTTATTTGGTAATGCGACCTTATCTTAAACGTAGTGCTGAGTTTTCAGAAAACGTTTGGAAGTTTAATTTTGATATTTAAATGTTCAGATCTATTTCTAAGCCAACTGTATCCTTCAGTAGCTGTATTTTTATGTAACTGTTGAGCGCCATCTGTATATGAGCTATAAACAATAGACTGATCGAGATTCTGTATTTGTATTTTTATCGACACTTCGCAGCCAATTTGTGTTTTACTGAAATTTCACAGTAAAACTGTATTTACAAAAATAACAATGTAGCACCCACTATATGTGAACCCTAAAGATTTCATAAATGCATTTTTAGCGCCACCTCTGGGCCTACTTATGTTTCACCGGAATTTCACAGTAAAAATGTATTTACATAGAACACTATCTAGAGCCCTCTATATGTGAACTCTAAATTACACATTGGTCAAACTTTATACAACATAAAGTGCACTGTGACATCAAACAAACAACATCAGTAAGCGCCATCCACACTTCAGATTGCTGGCTCAATGTTTATTTGATTAAAACAGTTTCCGAAAATTTGTTTTAGATAATATTCTACGGCCTGTTCAGATACTCAAATATGTCGACTGATTTATCTAATATGCGATGGAATTTATTATCGATATCTAACAAGATTTCGTACAGTCCGAGTATAGCAACTAGACAGAATCAAATGATTTATAAGGTAAATTCCACTCCATATAATATGGCATAATCACCGATAATGATTTCGAAAACAACTATTTAATACAGCCGCCGCACCTGTCAAACGGAATCTAAACAAAAATATGTCCAAAATGCACAAAAAGGCGACTCACCCGCGAAATCTATACACGTTTAGAAGTTTGTTTTGGGAATACCTAAAAATTAATACCCATCTTATTAGTTTAACGCCAAGACGGTCAGATCTAAATACGCCAAAACAAGGTCGGATCTAAATACGCCATGTCGATATGGGATATTTGTAAATTTTCTAATCAATTATAAAATCATTTATTAAGGGAAAAAAAATCAGCCAACTATCAATAATTTGGTATACTGTGCAAAACTACATGGCATTAAAACCAGGTTGTTATTCAGACCTTAAATTGGTTAAAGAATTGCAGTTTTGAGAAAGGGTATAGCGAGCTATTTGTTGCAGTTTTGAAAATATTAATTCCGCTCATACAACGCTGCTAATATATTACATAATTGGTAATAAAGCCATCAACACTCTAAAATTATAATCAAATTCATACTTCCTGAGAACTGATACGAATTTTATCAAATGGGCTGTTTATGCTACCAGCAGATCTTTAAGAGGGTGCCACATTAACAGATTGATCTGACCAACTTGGACCCATTTATAAATACTTTGATTCAAATTAGCATACAAAAAAGCTGCAATCTTCTCAAATAGGCTTAAATCTGTCAGAAAATCTGCTTAGTTCTGTCCTCATCCTCATTTTACAAAATTTATATTCCAAACTTAAAAAAATTGAGGTCTAAGCTCTTTAAAACTGCAAAAGCAGTTTCAGATTAATGATATTGTTAGTTTCTTGTAAAACGAAATGGCGCTATTTATTAATAAAGTTATTTAGCCAAAAATCGTACATATTAATTATAAGCGATTCTCAAAAACTTGAATTAAAGTATCAATTTTAATACTACGAAAATTAGCAAATGTTTAGTGTGAAAATCAAACCAATTTTTCTGCTTAAACCCAGCTTATTATAAACAGTATATCTGTCTACATATCCGTTTCTCATTGCAAAATGTAGTCCTTCGAAGTTACGAAGACTGTTAACAATAAAGTTATCGTTGCGTTTTCGACAAATATAAGTATGCTAACCCACTGAACATATCTGGAATACTTACGTCACTAAAGAAAAAATTGTTCAATTTAGCCAATATCTTTCAAATCTAAATATATTGAGCCAAGGTTCCCTGGGGCGCTTTCTTTCAAATTTCTTTGGAGTTCCATTTACACTATCACTTCAAAATCGTATAACAACGGAAATTCTTTCCGCAAAAACAAGACAAATTATTATCGAGACAAATAATTAATAGTTATAAACTGTATTCACAATTTGACTTTTGCGTTCAGTTAAGGAAATTATGAAATGGGAGTTTTGTTGGCTGCTTATCCTTCAAATTTCCCTTTTGGACAATTTCTATATACACCCTCTCGCTGTCTGCCTTTTTAAACGACTTTTCGCAATTATTTGTAACGCAAAAAAATAAAGCGCAAAATTTGTAAAAAAAAAAATTCATAAGAATTTACACGACGCTAAATGATAATTTCAAACTAACTGAATAACGACAAATATTTCGCGCAACCGGAAAAAATTTAAATTTTTTATGTCTTACAAGAGAACCAAAAAACTGCTTCAATCAAAACCAAAAACTGCTTCAATCTGTTTAATTTCATTTGAGCTGATGATTTCGTTTAACAAACAGAAAAATCTAAAAATTATAAAACATTTTAACAAAAAAAACTCAAAGAAATGTTTGCTATGCAACAGAAAATTAAGTTTTTACATTAAGAACAAACTTGAGTGCACTCTTAACAGCGAGGGGCGGGCGAGATGAAACAAATGAAAACCAAAACAAAAAACCCAAAAACAAATTAATAATTATATATATAAATTGATAATATAACTTATAAATAATAATAATAATAATAATAATAATAATAATAATAATAATAATAATAATAATAATAATAATAATAATAATAATAATAATAATAATAATAATAATAATAATAATAATAATAATAATAATAATAATAA
>JAHXMU010000129.1:3798528-3824070 GCA_019455685.1 Philornis downsi | reverse complement strand
AAATTGTTCCCGAATGAATGATATAGAGGAAAAATTAAATTTAACAATAACAAAATATTGAGAAGAATATAAGGAACAATATGCAAAAACATTGCCATTTAGGAAATTTAATAAAAAGAAAAACTACAATAAACAAAAAAATAATAATAACAATAACAATAATAACAATAATAAAAATAATAATAATAATAATAATAATAATAATAATAACAATAATAAAAATAATAATAGTAATAATAATATTAATATTAATAATAATAATGACAACAATAATTAAACATAAAACAAAATTCAATTCTACAAAGGTAAAAACAGAAACAAGTCGCGTTATTATTTTTGCTTCTTCTTCTATATACAATAATAACAAAACCTAAATCCCCTAAAATTAAAACAAATTTTACGGAAAAAAGATAACAAAACATTATTTTTGAAACAAAAAAACAAAATAAAATAGCTATGAATTTCACTGATTACAAAAAACAATATAAAATTAAAAACAATTAATATAAAAAAAGAAATAAAGAGCTTTAAGTGTGTATAATAATTATTATATAAATTTAAATTTAACAAAAAAATATTTTTAATTTTGAGAAATTTTTTCATAAATATTTTTTTCGAAAGCAAACTGTAAAAATCACCCTCTTTAATGATATATATTAAATAATTGCTATGCCATTAAGCCTTTAGAATTATTATTAAAAAAAGAACAAAACAAACAATTTAAACTCAAAACTCAAGGAAATTCACAGTTGTTTTTTCCTACTCCCTTTTGAACAAACAAAGAACAGAACGAGAGCGCAACAAGAACAAGAAATTAAAGGAAATACATAATATATATATATATAGGGAAAAGGCAAAACAGAAATATATATATATATATATATAAATATTATATTTTTTATGTATAAAATGTCAAAAAAAAAACAAGCGCGATTTCATATAACTGACACAAAAGAAAAATCCCGAAGAAATGCAACCACAAAAAATACAAAAAATTTTAAATATCAACAGCAATGGCTTTTTTGTTAATTAACATTTCTAAATACTAATAATAATAAATATAAAATAAATAATAATAAAAATCCCCCAAGAAAACTTTAAACATAAATTAAATAAAACCAAAAAACTTTAGCTTTATACATTGTAAATTACCCTAACTTTAAGTATAGCTAATTGTAATTAAAAAAAAAGTATAAAATTAAAAAAAAAAAAACAAACTAAAAATGTAAACGAAGCTCTGATTTGCGAGCAATTTAGGTAAACAAACAAATAATTTAATTTACTGTCTCAAATAAAAACAGCAAATCCCCAAAGAATTCATATTCCAAAACCTCAATCTCTTTAAAACACAACAAACCAAAACAAAAAATGCAATACTCATTTAACATAAAACCAACTCCTTCCCCAACAACCATCCACTCACATTAAACCCTCGAGCCATAACCTCAAAACTCAAAAAAACCAATTATAACTATCAATCTTAATTAGTGTGTAAAGGCGCCATTAGTAAAACTAAACAAGGAGAAACAAAACCAAGAAACTCCCCCTCCCCCGTTACCTTCGGCTTAATTTATGTTGCATGAATTATAACAAAATAAAATAATAGAAGAACATCATAAATATAAAACGATATTAGTATTTCTCCAACAAATTTGGATTTTTTTCTAATTAATTCTTAAGTTAATGAATATTACAAAATATTTACATTTCCCACACATACACATTGAAGAGAATTTCAAAATGGAAGGCGGAATTTAGCTGAACGTTAGAAATGAGATTTAAAACATCCTTCGATTGCAGTGCGGATAGCAGAGAGCGTCGGCTAAGTCCTTTGATTTGAGATTTCTTTTGACGAAACAGCAAATTTTTATGTGCAGAAATTTGTGATATCATTCCTTCGACAAAAAAAAGAAAACCGGTTTCTGCAGGAGATCTTCCCCGTATTCACATTGAAAGATTTACGGAATTTAGCAACGTATAGAAAGCCAAAGTGTAGTGAATTTGAAAACAAAATTTAATATCATTAACAAGTTCGTATCACAGTAGTTGCTTTTAGTGCAATTTACGCATCTGTTATATAAATATTGAAGATGATTTTGAAAAACGTCCAAGGACGCCATCTACGCTCCACTAGCACACAACATAAATTAAGTTTGTCACAAAGAGATCTTCCCATAATTGAGCTCTGTGCACACTGAACCAATAATTAAGCTGAAACACAAGATTTAGTTTAGTTTTCTCAAAAACTATTTATTAGCATCCATAAAGAATATTTTCTAAAGAATTCTTTAAGTTCAATAAACTGTAGTACGCCTAAATTATCAAGACAATTATTGACAAATTTCGAAACCAAAAACAGAATTTTACAGAAAAAGTCAAAATGATCTTATTCGCATTGTAATTTCCAAGTGTCCATTCTGTTCACCTAATGATCTTTAAAAGCAACCATCTCCGTGCCTAAGCAACAAATTGCCAACGTCTGATTGTAATTGATTGAACATTATAGGAAAACACAGACAGTTCAGAAATGATAAAAATTATCATTTTGTTTCCTTTAATACATTCACTTTGCAAAGCAATAGACATTGATCCATTTTCAAAACAACATCTCAAATTAGTCGATAGGTGTCGTCCATTTTCCAGAATTTTTTTCAAAAAAACAAATTTTTTAAACACAAACACAAAGTTCTTCAAATATCAATAAAACTTTAACTTAACAGCGAGCTTAGGAAACCAGTTTCAAATTTAAAGATGAATGAAAAGATCTCATAAATTTCTTATTTTAGATTTTTAACCAACAGCCATATATTAATCTATATGAAATAACTCAATTAACAGTTACAAAATATCCATTAGAAATGTTGATCAATTGGAATCGATATTACATATCGTTATCAAATGTCAGTTTTTTTTAAGTACTTTAATAAATATCATTAGTTATTTAATATTCATTGGTGTTAAGCAGCAATTAATTAATCTAAGTTATACGCTGGCAATGAGTCGATGGTTAGTGCATTTGACTACCGAACTACATTATTATACATGATCGATCGTAGGTTCGAGCCCCGGCGAAAGCATCTAATTTTCTTTGGGTTATAATAAAGTGTCTGTTAAAAGATTTAAAAAAAAAATAAACTTATTCGATATAAATGATAGGTCAGGTTCGGTTAGTATAATATAAAACTTTAATGCACGTAAGTTCACCGAAATAAGGAGCTCTCCCGTTCTTTTTTTTTTTGGTTTTTTTTTTTCAATACCTTAATCAGCAGTATCGTAATCTTCGTTTGATGGCTGTTTCTAAATATACATTAGATATCTCAGCTAAACGTTACTTACTCAGCTTTAGTCCTAATCAACCGTCGGAGAAAACTCATTAAATGGTTGTTAGATCATATGATCAGCTCTTGGATTTGTCAAAATATGCGCATGCGGAGAACCGTATTGTATAACGCATACGTGAGTGATTCAATGAGCGAACTCAAAATAAATTGACAAATCTGTCTGACTTTGCTCATTCTTTGGATTCTTTCACAAAGTGAAATAAGGGTTGTATTTCTAGCAATGAAAACACTGAAATATTTGACCTTAATAACCTAAATTGCTAGCACAATTTTGATCCAATGCCTTCAAGAGACTTTCATTTGATTTTCCTCGTTGGATTTGATCTTATGATCTGACTACCCTTTTAGATACCTTAACCTCCACTTATTAAATCTACGGTAGAAGAAATACGAGGTTATTTTATGAAATTTAGTAATTATACAGTAAGTTACTGAAGTAACGTTGATGTTAATCAACACGTAATTAATATAAGTCAGATAGTCCTAACCAAAAGTTATGTCAGATGCCTTAACCACTACTTACTGAATCCAAAGACTAATTAACAAAGAAGCTGTACTGAGTGTTTAGTTAATTTATTACAGAAACTAAAGCTAATGGTTAATTTAACTACATTATATTTCCTAATTAGAAGTTACCTAGCCTACTTAAAAAATGTTTACCAACCGCTACTTAAGCTACTTAAGATAAGAAAAGGTCATTCGTCTTAAGTAGATTAAAGGACCATATTTATATTTATTAATTTAATTTATATTCATTATATTTCTTAACTGTTACTTAATCTACTTAAAAAATCTTTACCAACAAGTAGTTAAACTAGATAATCGAATATTTCTTAACCTACAATTACTTAATCTAATCAAAGATTAGGTAATTTTGGTTTATAAATCTCAACCAACGATTATTCATATTCGTTGTTAAAGTTTTCCAAATTGCAAAGGTTTCTTAATTTCATTCAGATGCTTTAACCTTAATCAAGAGTTACATATTTTGGCGAACGTTTATTTTTGATTGGAATAAGATATTTTACCCAACAGTTACTTAAACTCATTCAAACATTTAAACTAACAATTACAATCAGACATTTTAGCTAACAGTTTCCCAATGTAAACCTAATTCAAGGAAAACTTGATCGACGTCCACTTCAAATATTTTAGTTTCTCATTGCTTAAACTATACCGGATGCCTTAACCAAAGGTTACCAAAACTATACTGACGGTAATAACTAATATTTACTTAACCTGGGTTAAATGACCTCGATATTTTTACAAAAAGCTATCGATGCATGCTTTAATCAGTGGTTACTTGTTCTATGTTATAAACTTGAAGGTTATTACACGATACTGCAAAGCGACGGATACAAATTTGTTATTCAAAACATTTTAAATACTACTTCAGGATATCAAAGAATCAGCTTGACGAAAAACTGCTTCCCCGTTATACTTCCCCCAAAAGTTTTTCGTCAACTTCGGTTTCTTAATTAATTAATAATTTTCGGAAAATAATGTTTTTTTAAAATATAACAATTTTTTTGAGGAAATGAGGAACCCTACTAGAAGTTTAAGGAGCATTAACGATTCTTATGCGGCAAAAAGTCGCACCCATAAGAATTACATAAGTAGTGAGGTCACAAAGGAATGTTATTGATATGGGCTCGGTTCGATCTTTATGAATTTCAAGACATGAGTAACCGTTGATGATTGGCATAACAGGACACAAGTTAAGGCATTTTCCTCACTTTATTCCTAACTGAGCTTTAAAAGTCATCTAATAGTAGAAGTTATTACTGTTTAAGTAAGGGTTAACTTTTACTTGCATTTGCGCAACAATCTTTGGGTTATTTTTGCATTTTAGCAAATAAAGTTTCATTATTTTAGGATATTTTATGACTTAAGATAACATGGATGGTTAACTTAAACTGTTAATATTTAAGCTTTTACTTTGCTTATTTCTAAGCTTAAATGTATCTGAGTTTTGATCGAGTATCTCAAAATTAAATTTCAAGCTTAGCTTAATTGGCTTACCACAAAATTCACGTTGGTCGATTCTTGAATGAGTTTGAAATATTATTAAAAATTTCAAGTATGTATCTGTTATTAACATTCAATCGATTGAAGTGAAGAGGCGGCAAGTTATAGCATACATGTGAGGTTTAGTTTCAAGTATAGTACAATTATTGCGTGATAGGTGGCGTTCACGACTCTTCAATAAGTTTATAATTCCGTATACAATTTAACAGTAAGCTTCTAAAGTCTTAATTATGTACAAAAATGTTGTTGTGTTTCAATAAATTCCACTGGAAACTTTGAAATTTTCTTATATAAAACACAATAAACACTCTCTTCCAACCGCTTTTCCCCACTCAAAATCCAAAATTTTCGACCTGATACAAAATCTACAAAAATCAACAAAATCTCTACGTACAAAATTGCCTACGTGATGTTAAATGAAAAAAATACTATACACTTTAATTGTAATTACAAAACAAACAAAACCTCCCCCAAAAAATTACATTATTTACATTTGTTATACATGAGAAAACCAAATTTACAAGTAAAACCCCAAAAACAGAAACACAATTAGGCACAATTTATTAAATTTAAAACACAAACTGTTTTTAAACATTTTATTTTGTTTCTTTCATAAGTTGAAACAACTGTTCTTGTAACTTTAAGTGTCGTTATGTGGCTCGTTGAGATAACAGATGTCAAATAACAGAGTTAATTAACAGAGATGCGAATAACATAGGTTGCTAAGTTATTTTCATTAAAAAGAAACACCGCTTATGAATTCAGTGTTTCTGTTAAAAATGGTGGCAGACTAAAATCTGATGTTTTAGGAGATTTTTAGGTTGTTATTTTGAAATTAAACTTTATAGTTGTAAAGAACTTAAACCAAAGCAGCATTCGCACTATTTTAGTTTTCTATAAACAGCAACCATTCAAATATCTTCTTTTAACATTACTTTCATGGCATTCTTAACATTTTCTGAAATGTTATTTTAAATATATTTTTCTTACCTGCAATTTTTTACACATCTTTATTGTGCTAATGCCGTTACAGGAAATGTATGTTATTTAGAAGTTTGAAAGATGGACGAAACAAAACTTTAGATTGTCATTGTAATTTTTTGCGATAGATTTGACTGTTGTTTGTTTGCTGATTTAGCGATGCAAAACTCCATAAAGAAAAAAGGATGTAAAATTTGAAACTACATTTTTTCACCAAACAGTAGATTTGTGATTTTTCGTGAATAATTTTTGTTATCACTACAACTACAACTACCATTTTATAAGAATTTTTAAAATATTTAAGGCTTTACACAAAATGTACAATTTTACATTTTTACAAATATGGTACTGTGAAAAACATATGTTAGAAAGTAGCGTAAAAAGAACAATCCCGGTTGGCCTACCGTTTGCGCCGGATCATCGCGATTCGATCACGATTGGTTTCGCTTGTCGCAAGTGACTCCAACGGGCTTTTGTGCAAAATTAAGTTGTTGGAGAAACAAACCATTATTCGATCAACATTTTAAAGCAATTGGCCTTCCGGAACTTTGCACTTATTCTAATCGACGTTACGGTATTAGGATAATAAACACTATTCATATTTCCAATAAAAAACGAACTTATTAAGGACGATGTATAACCCTGTTTGATATAATTTATGATAATGCTGTTATAATATTTCCCTGTAGTTTAATATAAAAACATTGTTTCTACGATTATTTTATGTGATTAACAAAAATATTGTTTTCAATATAAGCAGTACACTTCGTTATTATTGAGGTTTTTTAAGATTTGCATAAGTTTTCAATTATTCTACTGTTTATCTGTAGTGTAATTTAACAGCGTTGATTGTAATTTGCAGCATTCTGCTGACACTTAACAGTTTTCTGTTATTTACCAGCAATTAATTTTTGCCATAACTTACATTGCCGGTATTCTCTGTTAGTTAGTTACACTTTAGTTATGTTACACAAACATTACTTATTTCTATTTCAGGTTCATTGGCCATAACATTTCATCGACCGCTAGATAAACTCTCCTATAATATTAAATTTACATAAATTATGATAACACGTTCGGAAAAGATTGAGGTACATTTAAACACGATTTATGCTAATTCGCTTCATTTATTTAAAACGTAAAACTTCAGAGTGATCTACTAAGTTGATGATTCTTAAATTTGTGTTATTATTTTATTTGCATTATTTTAAGTCCATTAAGATTTCGGTAATATTTTACATCTTTTACATCTTTAGGGTTCTGTCAGTTGGCAGTTAATTAATTACCAATTTAAAATTTACCAAGATTGTTGTAATTAATTGTTATTGAGTTATCAAATTTAAAATGTATATCTTATATGAACATGTATATATATATATATATCTATATATACATATATCTTATATATATTATCTGAAAATTTATATTATTTGAAGTCTGCCAAGATTGTTGTAACATTTTAGCTCTTTTGCATTAAAACTCTTTTAATGGTCGGTTAAGGTGTCATTAATTTAAAATTAACGCTACTTTTATGTCTGTCGTAATTGCTACAGCAATGTATCACTTTTACATTAAAGCTCTGTTAGTCGTCTGTTAATTAACAGCGATACATCTAACTTTCAAAAAAGTTACAAAACTATTTTCTTTCTTGTAGTTATTCTTTATGAAATGTTTGAATTTTGTTTTAATCGTATCTTTTGTATTTCTCTTTTGAACTCTCTCTCTCTCATTCCCCGGATATGGCTAATAGAAGAGAAAAAGTTGAAGAAAATTAAGAAGAAAAAACTTTAGCAAAATAGATTTAATAAAGCAGCGTCCTTTGCACTAACAGCCCCGGCCACACAAACGAATTACAATAGATAGCTTGTTAATACAGTCTTCTTTTGTCTCTCACACTCTTTTGGAGCATTCTCTATGTCTCAGTCTGCCTGTTCAATATCACTCTCTTTCTCTCCCTTGTTATAGGCTCTGTGCAAGTTTCTTTGATGGCGGCTAACTGCATGCCATTGGCCACGTTGTTTTGTTTTCTAAACTCATGTTTAAACTCTGGTTTAATTGCCACGTTTAAACTACAGCTTAATCATATTAAACATTTACTACCAGCCGACAAAAAAAAAAAAAGAAAAAAAGCAAAAACCAAAGAATACCAATATAAATTTCCTGATAAAATATTTTTTGCTATGAACATTTTATGTGAAATACAAAAGAAAAAAAAAAATAAATTACAAGATAACAAAAATATTTCCATCCAAATAGCTTTTAAAACATAAGCAATTGATTATGAAATGAAGAACATTATTAATTAAATGATGAAAAAAAAACACAAAAAACCAAAAAATGAGAAAATATTAAAAAAATAATAATAGACTGAGAACGTTTAACAGCAGCAAAACAAACAATTACGCCAGATTACATACTAACCGTAACAGAACATACTATATATTGTATATTTTGCCATTGCATACGCTTAACTTAACAACAGACATTTGTATAAATTATACACATAACCAATTTATGAAACCAAACCAAATGAAGAAAGCAAACCCATAGTTAAACCTTGGGTTAAACAGAGTTTTACACAACACACACACAAATACACACTCTACCGCAACTTATTACCCCCCGACACAATTGAAAATAAGCCCGATTGAATGATCTCCCATAGAAAATGCAATCAGTAACATTACGCATTAGCAGCAAAGCTTAAAAGCTTCGTTTGGTATATTTACTTTTCTGTAGAAAAGCTCTTCTTTTGTTAAGTAATTTATAAATAAGCAGTACTTTAATATTCTGATTAATCATCGGTTCAATTCAGTTTTCGTTTTGTTCGTCGTCGTGTGAAACAAACATTACTCTTAACTATAGCAACTTCCCCGGCTATGTTAGAGTACGTCTGTTCAAATGTTATTATAACTTAGTGTTATGTTAGGTTTTCTATTACTATTACATACACTTAATGTCCTCTGTTAAAACCCACGTGAACTTCTATTAGCAATATTCTATAACGACAGAATGTTTTCAGTTATCGTAAAGTATTTTTCGTTTTCTTTTTATTTTTTGAATTATTAAATTTGTTATAACATTTGTACTAGTACCTTAAAAATTAACAACATTTGACCTAACAAACCAATCACCACTCACCTACTCTATTACACATATTCACCCTTCATCTTCCCCGCCATTCATTACGTCGTCTCGTCATATCTCATAACTTTGATATAATTTAAATATAATTTCCCCCTTCAACCCTCTCTCTCACTCTTCCACAAAAATCAAAATCTATTTATTCTACACTTATACTGAAAGAAATGGGAAAAAACAAAATCCGTTTAACAAAAATCAAATTGTTAAGTTTGAATCTTTTTTACAAGAAACAAAAATCTAACAAATTTTATATGAATCCATTATTAAAGAAAGCAACAAAAGAAAACCACAGCAAGAACCGAAAATTAAGAAACAGAAAACTTGTTTTTTACGATTTGTTTAAACAACAACTTGAACCTAAGTTTAAACCTACCACTGTATTTACATTAACGGAAACCAATGCCTGAAATTTCAAACTCTCTTGCAAAACACAAAAACCAAAAAAAAAGAACTAAAATCCCAAAAATTTTACCAATGACAAGAAAAAAAAAATTAAAAAACAAAAACAATGAAAACAAGAACAACAAGAAAATGCACAATAAACTTTAATCTTATGTCTTAAAACAAAAAATTGAAAAAAAACAAACAAACAAGAAAATCCCACAAATCATCTTTATAAAAAAAAATCAAAAAAAAAAAACAAAAACAAAAACAAAAATTAACACCATTATCTTTTGTTTACAAATTATTAATTATCCTAATTTGTGTCATACCGTTGAATTGTAATTATTACATTTATTTAGTTAATCAAACGAATGTGTTTTTACATAAAACATAACTCATTTTAAAACACTTTACACCTTATTTGTTTATAATTTTTAATATACAAACCAAGAAAACCAAAACCAACAAATAAACTTAATAATAATAACAAAAATTAATTCGTAAATAATACAAAAAAAAATGTAAAAAAACAACAAACAAACAAAAAAAGTTAAACCAGATAATTATTAAAGCGAAATTTTTTCACACTTTAGCTTAATAAATTGTAAAATAAAACAAAAAAAAACTGAAAAATAAAATGAAATTTAATTGAATTTGTTATGCAAATGGAACAGAGGACTTTTTATTTTAAACAGAGATATCCTCGGAAATTACTTAGGTCTAATAGTTCATTCAGACTGACCGCGACAGCCGATTGTTATATGGAGACAACGCGTAACGCGAAATTACTTTATTTCGCCGGCAGTCTGAATAAGCTATAACGAATATTGTAAATGTAAGTACCACCAGATTGCCAGATTGAAAATATCATTTGCAGATAGTGCGGTAAAACATTGAACATTTCCATACTGAATAGCCGGTGCACATATGCTTCCTTGGACGACGACTAGAATAGACGTTTTCATAGCTTCACCTGGAAAAATTAATGTAAAGGATGTTCAAACAAGAACTCAAGATTTAAATTTGGCGCCATTCAAAGTGTCATTGTTTGACATATGAACAATTGTTATTGTTTGCTAGCAGAAAGTACGAGGTTAGTAAAAATAGATCGCTACACGAATGAACAATGCTTTCTCATTGTGAAATTATTTTACCAAAATGGTGAAAGTTTTGCGGCTACAGTTCGCAAATTGCGATCAATTTGGGGTTACAACAATGCTCCAAAAGAGTCAACTGTAAGGAGATTAATGGATAAATTTGCCAAAACTGGCAACTGTTAGTGATGTAAAGACAACAACGCGCTTTCGACCAGGTTGATCGACCGAAAATGTCGCAGCTGTGCGTGATGATGTCGCTCAAACTCCATCCACCCCAATTCGACAGCGAGCTCAGCTAATTGGTGTCTCCAAATCCACTATGCAGCAAATTTTGACGAAAGATTTGCATCTTCATGGATACAAAGTTCAATTGACTCAAGAACTGAAGCCAGCAGACCATGGACAGCGAAGAGAGTTCGTTAATTGGGTATTGGAGGGACAATCATCTTCAGTGACGAGGCCCATTTCCATCTTGATGGCTTCGTCAATAGGCAGAATTGTCACATTTGGGGTGAGGAAAATCCTCGAGCAATTCACGAGAAGCAAATGCATCCTTAACGTGTCACTGTATGGTGTGGATTTTGGGCTGGAGGAATCATTGGACCTTTTTTTGTGAAAATGAGGCATGTCATGTCATGAAATGATAACCAGTTTTTGCGTGCCTAGAAATGAAGAAATGAATGTGGAGGGCATGTATAGGTAGTTCCAACAAGACGGTGCCACATGTTATACAATTGCTGCACCAGTCATTTCCCGGTCGTGTTATTTCGCGTTTTGGAGACCAGAATTGGCCGCCTAGATCGTGCGATTTAACACCATTAGACGTTTTTCTTTGGGGTTTTTTGAAGTCGATGGTTTACGCGAATAAGCCGACGACGACTCGTCTTTAAAAAAGAAATTGGACGCTGCATTAATGAAATACCGCAGCATTTATCCAAAACGGTCATTGAAAATTTCATTAAAAGATCGCGTGTGTGCCAGCGAAGCCGCGACGGCCATCTGCCCGATGTGTTGTTCCATACATAACCTCATTCTGTCGACTTTACGACATAATAAAATTTCACGATTTTTTTTAATGTCTGTGTTTTATTTAAAATTTAAATCTTGCGTTCTTGTTGGGACACCCTATTACAAAAATGTAACACCCACAGGGATGCGTTTAAAGTACCAAGTATCTTTCGAACAAATACGTTTTATGACTTCTTAAGCCGACTGAGCGACACTCATTTGCTGGCTGACTGGCTGATGGAGACAATAAATGCCGTAAGTCTTTGTGACACTTTTTCCAGATCTTACCAGGGAATTGTAAATTGTAAGATATAACAACCCAATTTCCTTCCCGTAACCTCTCGTCCGTAATTGACATTGCATTGTTTCATAATTCCTGATAAAATCACAAAAAAAAAAAAAAAAAAATATACATATAACTGATTTGACCCATATATTCTTGGCTTCGTATCTTCCAATCGAATATACCAAATTCGTGCGAAATTTCCATATATCATATATTTGGTAATCCGAGACCTAAGAACGAAAATGGTCGGCTTTGCCTTGACCTACCATACAAATCCAATTAATACCCTGTAATTGTTTATTAGTCTATTGTAGTGGTGTAGATTTTTATCCATTTTATAATTCCCTATAATATAGGAGATTAAAATCGATTAAGTGGCAACACCCCTTCTTGTAACTCCCATACAAATGACCAATTTAACCCATGTAAGTATTCATACCTCTTTATCTTCCAATCGTTTGTAGCAAATTCGACCAGATTTGACATATATAATGCGTTTCCAGATTTTGAGAATGAAAATTGGTAGCCTAAATAATTGGTAGCCTAAAGTTAATTAAATGCTTGTTAATTACATGGCATTATGATGCTGGTTAAAATGTTGGGAAATCGACAGAATAACCACGCCCTCTCTGGCACCACCAACCCAAATGACATTACATTGCCACGCACACTTTTGCGTGAAAGTATATATAAGTCAGTTTACCTGATTGAAATTTTCGTATCAGTTTTAAGTTTCAAAATGTGCGTCTTAAAATTTAAAACTAGCAGTTTTGTGTGAAACAAAATATCAACGGATTAACCACCATTTCAGTAATTTTTGCTTGGCGCTGTCAACCAATGCAGATGTAGGAAACTCTAAGTTATAAGTTTTTGTTGTGAGAACAATGTCTATAATTAATCGATTGTTCGGGGCAAATTATTTGATTTATCACGCATAATTTCTGTTTTAATAATTGCTTGGCAACAATTCATTGAATCAAATACCAATTAATACTTTGAATGCCGTTTCATTCCGTGTTCTCTGTAAAGCTACATGTTTAATATAGGCTTTAAATGAAATTTCTGAAATTATAATAAAATATATGTATATATAATTTTTATTTTATTTTCATGTTTTTTTTTTCTCTCATAAGACTCTTACAGTTTACAAATAGTGTATTATATATGTATATATTTATATATATATATATAGAAAGTAGATATACATATTTCGACACAAAATGAAAAAAATTTTAAATTGCACTTAATTTCTGAACAAGAAAACGCAACAATTTCTTTTAAAATTCTACGTAATTTTTTTGATTAAAAAAACAGGAAAAAACAAACAAAAGAAACTGAATCAAAATGACTGCGGTAATCCAATCATTTAAGAAAATATGGCCTTAAAAGTTATTTGTTTTATTTTTTCTATTTTCATGATAAAAGTTCTACATAGATACAATTTTGACAAATATTTTTTTAATTAAGCGCAAAGCAATATTTAAAGCAAAATTATTTATATGGTATTTCAACCAATATTTCTCTTCTCTTCACTTCACTTCATTTTTATTTGTATGCGGAAATACATAATTAATTCAAAATTAAATTTAAATGATAATTGTTAAGTTATTAATTAATAATTATTTAATTGACAACATCCCGTTTGTCACGTTGACTAATTTGAGCCATGGTTATATATTGACGTACCAAACGCGATATCTCATGGGCCTGTTCGGTTTGAACGCGTATGACACGTTGCTGCATCAGATTGCCGACCTTCATGTCCAAGAACAGGGCACCATCTTCGGAACGAACCTAAAAAGATGAAAAGAAAGCAGAAAGGGTTAAATGATTAGTAGAAGGAAAGAAAAGGTTTTTGAGTAATTAGTTAAAAATTACTTAATGAAAGAATTTCTCATGGTCGAAATAGGCCAAATTGGAAACATCTAAATAGGACGAAAAGTACACAGTGTACATGTTGAACCATAATGTGGTTAACAGTAACACCAAACTATTATAAACAATAGCAATACTGAGAATTACTATACAAAACACATCTCTACATCTCGGTCTTGAAATATATGTTTTAGAAAGGGTGCTACCTGCGTTCGTAATTTGTAAACTACCGACCGCATTACATGTTCTAAATAATAGATATGCAATAAGCGGTTGGATATACGTTTTCCATTATAAGCCTTATGGAAGACCTGATTAGGGAAACCCAAACAAAGGCTTTTCATAGGACCTCTGATAAGAAACCTCAAAAATGGTCAGCAAAAATAAGGCCTAATGCAAAATGAGTGCCTAAAGGATAAGGAGATGAATCATTTTCCCTACCAATCAGAGATATTTATTAAGATTGATGATATGTATTCAATATCAAATGTACACCTTTTTTTATACGCCTATATCAATGTGTTATACATGAAGTGATCTGACCGGTATTTGGAATTTATTTAGAAGTAACAAAAACTTTAAGCTAATATACTGAAAGTCTGAAAGCCAAATGCAAATGCACAATGCTGTCACAATGCTGTTACAATCAAGCGGCTAATGGCAGCGCGATCGGTTTTTAGCAAGCGTCAGTGTTATTGTTTTGTTTGTTGTTTGGTTGTGTATTGAACCATTACGCATTGCAATGATACTGGTAGCGTCAAATAACGCCTCGGAGGGGGACATCCAAAACTACCAACATACTCAGAAGTGGTTTGGTTTTTATTCAAAAAAGCTGCGATTGAAGACCTACAAAATAAAAAAGTGGTCGATTTATTATCTGCACAAAAGACAGTTCACCTAACAAGAAGAAAATAAAAAAATGTATTTATTTATTGTCTGCACAAAAGGCAGTTCACCTAACAAGAGCAAATATGTTAAAACGGTTGCACGTTGGCGGCGAACTTGAAAATTTGGTCTCATCTAATGAACAAATTTTGACGAATCTGCAATATGGAAATGAAAATAACCATTGGGCATGGTTAGAGTTGAAATTAAAAGAGAATTTAGCATCAGTGATGGCTTGGACTACGGCAAGTGCCACAGGAGACTCACTACTTTTCATTAAAACAAGACGTAAAGCTAAATTAACAAATCTGTCGTTAAAAGATTTTAAGTGACGTTTTGTTACCTTAAGTACGTAAACAATTCGATAGAAACGACTGAACGTTGAGCGAACAGCAAGATTCGCCCGTGAAACCCAACGTTTTCTTATAAGAAAAAGTTTCTAACTTAATTCCTTTACGACATTGGCCACCAGGGTCAATGGGGAATAGGACATAATTCCAACAGATTTTTTTATATGATCCATTCTGGAGATCAAAGTATCAACTACAAAATATGAGGCAATTAGCGCCTTAAAGATTGGTTTTCGCAGGGAATGGGACAAAATACCATCAGACCACATTTGTGCAGCCTTCCTGGACAGACTCAATGCCATTAAAGGTGGCTACATCGAACAGTAACATATTTTTGTTAAAATATGAATTGTTTTTACAATACACTGAGGTTAAAAAAAAAAAACTTTAAATTACCAAATTACAGTATTTTTAACAGTTAAACCCACAATTTTCTAAAAGGGATGTATAGGTATGTTACAGAGCATCCCATATTACAACATACCGAAATCTATTCTACTTTTTGTTCCTTTTGAAGTTTATTAAAGGTACAAATTCTCCTCTTCAAATTTTTAGACTGTGTATATTTAATAGCGTGACTAACAAATGTGAGATTAGTTAGTAATAGGACACCCTGTTTTGCAACAGAGTATTCATATATTGAAAGTCAGGGTCGCCCTTTGCAAATACTTGATACGTTCTGTGAAAATCCAAGTAATAATTTGGAACATGTAGTACCGTATTCCATATCTCAGACCAATCGTTTTGAATTTCTTTAGAAATATTAGTATCTCTTAAAAAAATATATTTAAAATCTGAATTCTTCACTGCGAATACGATTCCACCATTAATTTAACATTTGTTCAGAAATAACGACAGCTTTCTAATTATAAAGTGACTCTTAATATGCTGATATATTGAAAATCTGAGTTCTCTTCTATAAATGCCTGACAGCTTCTATATGGAAAATAACAGAGCGTCTCTTAGCGTTATATTTTAACTACCGAATCAACAGCTTTCAAATTCTACATTTATTTAGAGCTGAGAATTGGCACAACCTGAGCCGAGAGAAAACAATTAATCGCTCTCTATAAACGTATCATACACTCTCAAATGATTAAACCAACATTTTGGAATTTTTTTACTTTAAAGCTATGTAACGAAAGTTCAAAACTAACTCAACAAATGTTAGGACATTCTATATTAAGCATAGGATTTCTATAGTCGTTACCAACTTGAAACAATTATTTATTATGTAATTACAGAGCATCTCCTAATACATTACAACAATCTATTGTGGTCCAAGATTATATTTGAAATACAATATTTTGCCTTAGTACAGCACACTCTGCAAATATCGTACATATTCATTATAAACCAACAAGAAATATCGAACCTCAAATTTAATGATCCAGTTTAGGAGTTCCATATCTATTGCTCCTTTTGTTTCTAGCGAATTTCCGCTACATATCTCAACTCAGACTTACCTTACGTGTCGATATGACCTCCATAAACGGCCAATGTTGCATTGTCTCATGCGTATTGGGGTCTAAGAACAAAACTCCACGACGATTCAACGCCAGTATCAAATCCTTCCACATAGGACTGTCATCGGCATGGGGACCCTCTTCAGCCCAGATACGTTTTACGGCAAAGAAACTGCTGCCGAACAAAGGCCATGCCGACAAAACATTCAAAAATTGTGCCTTCACCTGGCCCGGACTCAGATTAGCTATTTGCGGCCAAGCTGATTGTACTAGGCCCACCCATTGGGCTGGTCGGATTTCTCTAATACCTAAAGCTGGTTTAGGCAGTAGGAATTTGATTTCCTTCATTGCTGGTACATGACTCAAGTCGGCAGCCCGATGCAACAAAGCTGCAATGCGGGCCATATCTCTAACTACCTCAGGCGGTGGTACGCCATTATTCGGCAGTTCTAGTAGCAAACCTTCCAAGTAATCGGGTGCCACTTGATTGAACAAAACTTCCACGTACAAAGGAGTAGGAGCGGGATCTCGCTTCAAAGCGAAATGCCACACAGATCGACAGAATATCAAATAGAATGGCTGGCCGGATTTCAGTAACTCCGTGGTGACATCCAGTATATACTCATCTGCTGCCAAGGGCATAGTGAAGGCATCACCCTGCACTATACAATACAAGGAGAACTCTTGCTGTTCCGTTTCCGAATCAATACCCAACAGGGCGCAAAGTTCCGCAATAACATCAGCGACCACAGTGGAACAGCGAGTATTTACAACTCGTTCCGCTCCGCCAGGTAAACGATAGATTTGACGTCGGGCCGAGCGACCCGCCGAAACGGCGGTCACTTCCTCAACACTGGGAACATTTTTGCGACCTCCACAACGAGCCGTCTTACGTAGATTGGTCAAACATACTGCTGCGGTGCCGTGACATGAGCGACGACGGTCCGAAGCAGCCGACGTGAGATGTTCCAGCAAATATGGTCGTAAAGCATCCGAACAACCAAAGTAGGCAGCCAAAATACTGAGTAAACGCCAACCCCGCTGAGCGGAGTCGGGACAGGGAGAACGATTGGCGGTAGTTTGTTTCATTAACTGGCAATAGACTTCATCGCGTAATGCCAAATATTTGTGACAATGCTGGAAGTGGCATAAAATATTAACAATAGCAAAAATTATAAAGCGAAATTGTAGAAGAACGAAGAAATATTGCTTTTTCGTACCATTAGCACCGTGTAGACACATTTCACCTCCGTCAGTTCCGGATCCATTGGTATGTCCCCGCAGTAACACAATATACATTCGAAACACTCTAAAGCTAAAGGCGCCAAATCATTGGGCAGACGCAATAGGGGCATGCGTATCGGTGCTCCCTGCCATTTCACCAATTCGGCGTAAGAGCGATTAGAAGAACGCTCCGAAGACTCACGGCCATGGGAACGGGAATCCGCAATTTGGCTAGAAGAAAAGGGGAAGAATGAAAATATTTACATATTCGAGAAATGGTTTAAATCAAGAAGAATTGAAACCGCTAGACAACTGAATATTTCAAAAAGTAATTTCGCGACTCGAAGGACCAAGATATCATTTATATATGGCATTCAACTATTTTGAAAAATGTGGGTTAAATAAAGCATTTGGATATATTTTGCTACAGGAACAACAAATTCCCAACAAAATCCAAATCGAACAAAAACCTATGATCTCGTCATACCATAATCACAATTTGTATAATCTAATGTCTATAATCTGTATATCTGTATCTGTATATATATATAAAAATCAATTGCTGTGCGTTAGTCTCGCTAAAGCTCGAGAACGGTTGGACCGATTTGGCTCATTTTGGTCTTAAATTATTGGTAGAGTATTCCGGAAGGTTTGAAAGGTTTTATTTGAAGTGATAGATGGCGTTGGAGATGAGATTTTTGCAATTAATTTTTTTTACCACATTAACATTTTGAAGGCAAAACAACGTTTGCCGGGTCAGCTAGTAAGTAATATATTTATTGTAATTCTCATTACCATAAACCTACTTTCGCCTGACTTCTTAACCTTAATTACAAAGTCTGAAGTAGTGAGTTGGTATAGATTGAATGATTTTACTTATAAAATTTTTTTCGAATTTAAATTTTCTTCTGGTATAACTATTGCTCAGAAATATGTATTACGGATCTGTCAGTTTCAGATCAAGATCGGCCATTGGTACCTCTTAAGATATCTGTACCCCCACAGGATTTCTACCATAAGTAAACTATAAGGATTTCTTCAAGGAGACTTGATCCCAACAGGAACTTTGGTTGCATGTAGTTTATGGTGCCTGGGTTTGCATTGGCTCACCCATGTGCTGAGCTCGAAACTCTTTTTTGTTAAACCGGCTTATGGCTCATTGTAAAGAGCCGAGAATAGCTCGCACTCATGAGCTGTGTGTCCAGAGACCTCTCATGGGATAGCAGCCTCCTTTGGTTGAAAGCAATAACAGATGTTAGTTTGTCATCAGGATCGCCCTATGTGACCAGTCGGTAAAGTGGCAACATCTTTTTATGTGATTACCAGTTCTTCCAAGTAAGCCAAGCGCCGGCAAAAGTTTCAAGGGAATATGCTTGGAATAACTAGTAGGGGAAAAAGACACAAATAAGCTTGAGTCAAGTTCAAATCATTTGCAACTATCAGCTCATTCTGAAAGAGGCAATTTTGCCTCTTTTAACTCATTTAACAGGAGTTCTTCATACGGTTATCACAACACAGGTACTTCGCTCGTGTGTACCCCCCTTAGGGCTGGGATAATCTGTCAGAGAGTTCGTGTGTAAATTTCAGAGGCATAGCGAAAAATCCGATCTTGTCGCGTGCAACCCAAGAAGACACTGTCATATTTCCGAAAGCAGGTTTGTAAGATTGAGCGATGCATGAAAAAGCCGATCATAATATCAAAATTTGCCACAAATATACTATTAAACATTAGATTTTGAATAGTTCCCTGTAAGCCTCCAATAGACCCCGAATAATAACAGCAAGACAGTTGCTGTTTTTATTTACCAGGAATTTCAGTATCTGAATCATGCAGAGGCAGACGAAATCTGAAGGATGAAGTTGACCTAATTTTGTAACCCTCCCAAATTCTTCGCTGATGGTGTTTCACGAGTATTTGCTCAGAGAATTCAAACTATTTTTAAAACCTCAAATTTATATAACATAGCACATTCATGAAACACCGATATTTGTTGCTTTAGCAGTAATGAAAATATATTTTTTGAATGACTTCTCATTTTTACCAAAGATGAAGGCTCGATGGTTCGAAGGACCATTTGTTTGTTTAACTTGTTCGATTGTATTTTAAGAAATGCAAAGAGTCAAAACTACTACCACTTATATTATGAGACAACATTCGTACAGGGCATAAATATATCATAAATTACTTAATTTCGCTGGCAGTCTAAAAAAGATTCTTCCTTCTTCTTCTTCTTCCATACTTCCTCCTTACTTCCTTCCATAAAGATTTTTAAAATTCATAAAATGAACTTATTTCTTCATCCAATTTTATTAAAATTCATATTCTAATAACGAATAAACCTTTTGACATACTAAGGAAAGTGCCGCTCCTGCTGCAAAAGTTATCAGAATTTGTAAGATTCAATCACTTGTATAACCAATTTTCTAAAAATTCATATATTAGAAGCAAACAAAGCTTATGCGAATTGAAGCAATTATCGCCCCTTCCACAAAAAGTTTCAGAATTCGTAAAATTCACTCGTTTCTTCAATCAATTCTGTCTTAACATTCATGTCCTAACAACGGATAAAGCCTTGTACACAACGAGGCGAATGTCGCTCGATAATCTCATTCCTCTTCTATCGCTGCTTTCAAATCGAATGTTGTTGCTGTTGCAATCAAAGTACGCAAAGTCGACATTGTAAATGAAGCATAATGGCAACCGCCATTGTATAAAGGCTCGAAAGACTATTTGTTTCAATGATTTTTCAAAATTATAACTAAAGATGTCTCGCAAAAGGAAACATCCTTGGTTTTATGCGCTAATATTGTTAGATTAATGAAAGCAAATTTTAAAAGTAGTCCTCCGAATATTTACGTCAATAAAAAAGGAAATCAAATTGCTTTTTGTAAACAATATTCTTCTTTCTCTAACAGATTTTAGGAATCGTAAAATTTACGTATTTTAAAAATGTGGCGAGAAAAATTATAAAGAATGACATGTCAAGAAGGTTGGGCATAGCCAAAAGCTCAAAGGACTTATTGTTATGTTAGATTGCCTAGAATAAAATTTATAATGAAAAATAGACCATTACGTTATTAATTAACATTGTAAAATGACCCGATGATATCGTATTTTTGCATCGCACAGCAACACCTGACACTGCGAAACTTTTCAATAAAAATGAAAGACAGCTTGAAGTACCACTTTAAACATACTATTCTTACTTCCATCTCAATTTATGAAAATCAAAATTTGAATTTTAAGTTCAACTTACTCATTTCTAAAATGTTGCATGGCAAATTGTAACAACGAATAACGCGTCACCGACGGTGAGGTTGTGCCACCGGCACTGCCACCGCCACCGCCAACACCACCACTGCCAACTCCTCCTCCATTTTGTTCTTCCGCCATATAATTGGTATCCAAATTCTGTTGACCATGAAGTTCCCTCCCGACATGCATGCCAGCTCCACCATGATACTGTTGTTGACTCGATTGCTTGCGTCCCGAATGCAAATAGCTCTGTTGCTTTGCGTACTGATGATGTTCTCCATAATTTTCGCGATCCATGAGACGATCTTCATCTTCATTGTGTCCATTGAAGTGATGCGGTGGACCGGATACTGGCGGATGATGGTCGATGACATCATGCATGCTGTGATGCATATTGCGAGAATGCATTTCATTGCGTGAATGTTGCTCCCCACGTAAATGTTGTTCGCTGCGTGAATGTTGCTGCTGTAGCAGATGTTGCTGGTGCATTTGTTGCTGTTGCTGATTATGATGATGGGTTTCCTCATACGATCCGGTCATCAAGGGCGACGAGGCATTACGCGTTTGGTGATGGGCGTTGCTGTTACTATTGATGTTGTTGTTGCTGCTGTTGGTGGCTGTTGTTAAAGGTTCACGGTGATTCGATTGCCGCGATTCCAGACGTTCAATGGGGACATTGAGGGTCTGTGCGGCTGCGCGGACACCCGACGAAAGTGTCGAAGCTTTCGATTGTGTCTGAAAACAAAAAAGGCAAAAGAGAGTTTAAATACACATGTGAAGGTGTTTTCTAGAAATCGATTTTTGTAGCAGAGGCCATGTAAATTAAAGCAAATGTCCATTATTAAACGGTTGGCCATAAATTTGCGATTGATGTGAAAGTATTGTAATTTGGTAAGGCGGCTCCCTGCCAGGCATAAACCGACATGACGATAACAACGCTGCATACTAAAATGAACACTTGGATGCCAATATCCAGAAAACCAGTTGCAAGAGAGGCCAATGCAATGACCGTCATTCATATTCACCTAAGGTGGCATATCCGACAAGTTTTGTTTTCTTTTCTTACTGTCTCTTTGTTCAATTTGGCTAAAAGTCAAATACCAAAGAAGAATAACAAAACTGTGCATTTTGCAATTGTAACTGTTTTGACCGTGAATTGCTAATTGACAAATAACATTTCTTAAAGCGCAAAGCGTTAATTAAACTTACAGCTTTTTGCCACAAATGTTTAAAATTTAAATAAACTAGGAAATCCAAATGTAAAAGTCACAAAATCGATACTTGCTTTTGGCACTAGTGTTGTTAAATACGAAGAATTTTGGAAAATTTAAAAAAGGTGTGAAATTGGTTTTAAAAATCGGTCGAAGAAACCTAAAACTGATACTTTTCAAAATTTCCCTGCAATATACGGATTTAATGTGATTTAATCGTCCCTATTTTATGTTACTTTTAAAGAATCGTAACTTCTAATTTTTATATTTATAAATATTAATGGAAGCATATTTTGGAATGTCCTAACTTATTGCTGAGAAAGGATAGTCATTGAAAGAACTTTTTGTATGGAGGACTCAGATAACTTTTTGTATGGAAGAGATTGTCATTGAGATAACTTTTCGTAGAGATTGTCGCTGAGACAACTTTTCGTTTTCTATACGTAAAGATCGTTGATTGGACAACTTTTTATATTAATATTATTGTCAGTGGAACAATTTTTGGTACACAAAATGTTGCTATCGGGAACAACATCTATTATCAACTATTCGTATAGAAATGATAAATAACTTTTTCTATAGAAGAGATTGGCATTGAAATAACTTTTCATGTAGAATAAAATCGGCAATTGGTCAATTTTCCGCTCTGAAATGATTGTCAGTGGAACAATTTTTCATATAGAAAATATTGCCATTGGGAAAGACTTTTATTTATAAACGATTGGCAGAGAATATAGTTCCTGTGGCAACTTTTTGTATAGAAAAGTTTGGTCCTGTGATAAATAGTACATATGCACTGGATAACTAATCAAGAAAACTAGAAGAGAACCTTTGAAAAAATATTATCCTTGTGGCAACTTTTCGTATAAGAAACGCACTACAAAAAGTGTGCTTTTCCCAAAAAAAAATATTGTCTGTGCCTCTATATTTTGCATGGCGTAGAAGATATTGTCCAAAATGATTCGTTCCGCATCTCTCGCTATCCATAAGTTGAAAAAAAATTCAAATACAACCGTTATCAACGCTTTCAATTGAAGTTAGTATCGATAAAATGAAGGAAATGGTGGCTGAAAATCATTGTTTGAGTTTAAAAGAGATTTCCACTGAATTTTTTGAATCTCACCAATCAATTCGTACCACTCTACACCATTGCTTTGTTCCAAAAGACAAGAACAAAATTCATCACAAGTCCTTGATTATCGAGATGTTATGCAACCGGGTTTCTTACCAGAAGACTAAACGGGAAACAAAGAATATTTATTTATGCTTTATGAAGCGTTTAAGGGGGCGAATTCATCGAAAAAGACTACATTTGTGGAAAGAAAAGTCAAATCCATTGGCCAGCATTGTGAACGAATTTCTGGCAAATAATTAAAAAAAAAAATATAGCAGAACATCTACCACATTCATCTGATATGGCTCCGGCTGATTTTTTTTCTCCTCTTAACAGCCTCAGTTTTTGTAATTTATTGTTGCTGAATTTGACGAATGTTGGAAATCAGAAAGTAAATAGTCAGGGGTTTGAAGATACAGCAAAAGAAACCCATAGAATGTTTTTTCTAGCTTCATATCTCAAAATCTAGAGCCACAGAAATGTTTACCATTTGCTGAACTCCTAATTTGTTGTATTTTACTAGATTTCATTTCAAATTACTTCAAATAAATTTTTCTTAAACTCCAGCAAACCCAAAATGCGGAACATAACGCATGAAAAATGCTCTTATCTCCAGTTAATAGCCATGTTTTCAGCACAATTTAGGCTAATATTTTCATTCATGGTTTTGTTTGAATCCAGTCAGCTGTCGCCAAAACTTTGAAACAAAATTCGCACTTACCTGCTCCTTAAAGCTCGCATAAAGCCCAGAGTCCCAGGTGATAACTACCGAGAAGAGAATCATGACAAAACATTTTCTAGCCACTGGCCACACACCGCTTCAAAAACTAGGCCATATCTTACAACTTTATCTGGCAAGCTTAAAGTCGTAGCCAAGCGAAAAATAAGAAATACAAATTTGTCAATATCTTGTAACCGGGGCATACAATCACGAAAGAAATAAAATTTTTGAGATTTCTGTGAACTTTTTAGTGAAAAATTTTTACAGAAAGGGGTATTTATAACATGTTGTAAATAAAATTGAAAAAGAAAATTACGACACTGTAAGAAATCGCACAAATGCATATATTTCCGTATCTTGAAAACGGGTCCAATCACAAAATAGCCAAATTTGTGGTATAAATAAAGTGTTGGAAGAAAGATATACCTATTACTTAGTGCATATAAATTTTAGAAAAAAATGCTAAATAAAAAAAATCGCAAAAATGCAAATGTGTATACGCAAGTTTTCAAAAAGGCCACAAACACCGCTAAAATACAATTATGTCCCTATCTCGGCAACGGCAAACATAATACAGGTTTTAGAGATTTTAAGAAACTATAACTATCACTTAGTGAACTAAATTTACAAAAAAATGTTAAAAATCACCAAATGAAGAAAACTGCTGAAATAAAAGTCTATTTATAATCCCAAAACTGGATTTACAAACACAAACTAACCAAATTTTGCTGTAGCTCTAAGTAGTTTGAGGAAAATGTATTATTTTTGATTATGATTATTATTTGGTATAGACAATTTAAAAAAAAATCGCTAAATGGAAAAAATCTCTAATTTGTAAACATATTCATATCTCGGAAACAGGCAAGAAAGTCCTGTCCAAAAGATCCAGCAAACGAAAATAGTGAAATTGGTCCCTATCACTTGTTGTACAAAAAATTGCAATCGGCAAATGAATAAAATTGCTCAAATGAAAATAATGGAGGCGATATATGAAAAATAACCAAATTTTCCATTTTCTGGGAAAAGTTTATAGAAAAATGTAAAAAAATGTCAAATAAATTTTGGAGTTTGTAATGGCTGTGAAGAAAGTTGTACCCATTATTTTGTATACAAACATTTTCAAAAGAAAAACGTCAAATGAAAAAAAATCGCTAAATTGTAAACATGTTCA